>JAFNEN010000270.1:380000-546461 GCA_019343175.1 Oedothorax gibbosus
TCAAAATTGCAAAGACCGTCCCAGACGAAGACAATGTATTTTTGTTAATGGGAATGTTTCAGATGATGCAACTCTCTTGTTTTCATTTGTATCAGTACTAGATTTCATTAGTTGCTTTGGTTTCTCGTACTGCGATATTATTGGTTGCTTCAGTTTCACTCTCAAAATTACCGATATAGATGATGAAAAAAATTCTTTCTATCCAAGCTTTCTTTAACAAATGTTTAGAACAACCAACAGCACAGCAAAAAGTTGGCATTTAAAAAATTTTAAAGTAATATATTCTTAGAAAACTCATTTTCAAATACCAAATCAATTGTAATTTCAAGCAACAAATGGCAACAAACAGTTGGAGCTGTTGCCATCCACAACGCTAAACAACCCCATTATGTTTTGTAAACAACAACGTAACCCCTTTTTCTTTTCATTTCAGAAAATTTTAACTAGAAATTGAAACATAGGGGAGAGTATAGGGTTAAACTCGGGGGTTATTCGGGCGGTCGAATGGAGGAAATTCTTTCCACCATTCTTTCTTTACAATCTATATTTTAGAAGCAAAAAAATCTATCTTTTATACACCATTCTAAAGAAATTATTTCCACCACTACCCAATACGTTTACCATAAACACCAGAATGCCATAGATTTGTTTGTTATGTTGCAACCCCTTATCAAGGAACACTTTTTATCATACCTCGGGAGTTCAGGAGCTCAAAAATATTTTTCGTAAACATTACATCAATATTTTTTACTGAAAATCCACTACTGCGGTTGAAAACACAAATGCTTTTTTGTCTCCCTTGAACTTTCAAAAATGAAGCATGGCCTATTTTAGCCTACTTTTCTTTTTTTAATTTGAAAGAATTAAAAAAATGAAAAAGTAGGTATTGACATGCGGTCGATGTCCGTCTGTCCGTCCGTACCCCCCTTCCAAAATCGGTTCTAATCATCGGATCTTAAAAATTCTTTTTTTGTTAGAAAGCTATAACCTCAGATACCCAACTTTCATACTTTTTGTCCGTCTGTATGTACGTCCGGACGGACATAAATCTACTATCTGTCGGCGAATTTCCCATTGAATTAGCATTGAAATTCATTTTGAGTCATTTAAATCACTGTAGGTATTGAAATGCGGTTGATGTCCAACTGTCTGTCTGTCCATCTGTCTGTCTGTTCGTATGTCTGTCTGTTCGTATGTCTGTCCGTCTGTCTGTCCGTCTGTCTGTCCGCCGGTCTGTCCGTTTGTCTTCTGTCTGTACCCCCCTTCCAAATCGGTTCTATCCATCGGATCTTAAAAATTCTTTTTTGTTAGAAAGCTATGACCTCAGATACCCAACTTTCATACTTATTGTCCGTCTGTCTGTACGTCCGGACGGACATAAATCTACTATCTTTCGGCGAATTTCCCATTGAATTAGCATTGAAATTCAATTTTGAGTCATTTAAATCACTGTAGGTATTGAAATGCGGTTGATGTCCATCTGTCTGTCCATCTGTCTGTCTGTTCGTATGTCTGTCCGCCTGTCTGTCCGTTTGTCTGTCTGTACCCCCCTTCCAAAATCGGTTCTAATCATCGGATCTTAAAATTCTTTTTTTGTTAGAAAGCTATGACCTCAGATACCCAACTTTCATACTTTTTGTCCGTCTGTCTGTACGTCCGGACGGACATAAATCTACTATCTGTCGGCGAATTTCCCATTGAATTAGCATTGAAATTCAATTTTGAGTCATTTAAATCACTGTTGCCAAATCAACAATGGCATGAGAAACTTTATTTAAACATATTTGAAGCAAAATAATATTTTCATGAATCAGTTTGGAATGACGTCATACAATGTAGAACTATTTGATTCTTTGATTATTCATTAATTATCTACCAAGAAAGCGGCAAGGCATACTTTTGCATGCAATTATGCTTAGTTTTAATTTACATTTCTTGTTTTTTAATGCAGTTCGGAGTAGTTTCATTACTTTTGTTATTAATAAATATTTATTCTTCGAACTACAAATAAATCACGAGCAGATGATAAATAATATTTAATTAATTTGCGAACGAATATTAAGGAAAATAGTTGATTTTGGCTTTTAGAAGTTTAAATTATAGCTGGGTGCTGTGTTTCGATTTTTTTTTCTAATGTATATAAATCTAGTGTAGAAACGGCTGTTGATGATATTTATTTTAGGAACCTAGTTTTTTTCCCGATTAGAACTTCAGTAAGTATTTAAGTAACAGGAAAGTAGGCTATTTTAGTTCTTTATGAACTTCTTGTTATATTTGTGATTTAAGTATCTTTAGTTTTTTTTATTGAATAATTTAATAAAGGCTAATTTCTTCACTAACTGTTGATGTTTCAAACTTGTCTGTAGAATTAGTAGTTTGAGTTGTGAATGTGGTACAACAGAGGTGAAAGGGAAAAAAAGTTTGCTTTTATTGTTTTCCCACTAAAAAGCTAAAAATAAATTAATTAAAAAATTCAACATAGGATATCTTAAACCACTACACACTTATCTCTTTACTCTTCATAATCTTTCAAGTGATGCACGGAAAAGTGACGTATTGCTAATGTTAACGCATTCGTAGATGCGTCACTTTTCCGTGCATGTAACGAATGTTCTTTATTGGCTTTGTTTATGGATGAAAAGCAACATAGGTCAGATCGTATATACTTTTTGTCCATTTGTACTTTATAAAAAGGTTCGTCATATTGTCCGTTTTAAACTGTTCGATTTTAAAAAATTATTTTTGTTTTAGAAAGGTGTGACATCAGAGACCTATATTTCAGACTGTTCGATAAAACGATTTTATAAATGTTTTTTTTTTTACCAGAAAGGTAATGGCATTAGACCCATCTACTCTTATGTAAAACAGTTTAAAGTACATGAGAAAAAATTTCGGTTAAAATATTTGTATATAAAAAAGCCTTAGCATTTTTAAAAGAGTTCAAAACAATTTTTAAAAAAAATTATAATTTAAAAAATTAAATTATTTTTAAATTTTTTGTCATATATTGTTGTTAAATATAGATTGAACTAATAAAACATCAATTTTACAGTGAATATGTGAAAATTAAAGATTTTTTTTAAAGTGGTACCGTGTTCCCCAGGAATTTGGAGGTAGTTCGGACAGACGGATGGACGAACGGACAAACGGAAATCTCCACGATGTCAAAACCTACTTTTCCATTTTTTTAAGAACGATAAAATTGTATGACGAGAGTTGGGAGGGAGGGGGGCACAGGTGTTTTGTTAGGGTCGTGAAAGCAAGCAGGAAGCAGGGTCAGTAAAAGGGGGTATCAAGTCCCCTACTTCCGGAGAGGGAGAAATATATTTTTTTATATTGGTTTCACATAGAAATTCTTTGATTGTATGTTGATATGAAATAATTTGCTTCTATTTAAAAGCTTGGAATATTACATATTTATTCTTTGAAATATAAATTAATTTAGCAAACGTTAATAAACTATTATTGAATTTTCGAAAGAAAATAAATGAAACTACCCAAATTTAACGTGTAAATGAATCTTTAATATAAAATTAATATTGTGTGTTGGCGCCTTTTTTTGTTGAGCACAAATGTTGTGTGAAAGCGGGGTAAGTGACAGATTCTGTTACAAACCTACTTGTTTTTATTCGATTTGTTAAAAAAAACACAGTTCAGAATCTAACTTTTACTGGGTTTACAAGGGGTTTTAATGTACAGAGTGGTTATAAAGTTAGTAGCCCACTTTAACAAGCTTTAATGACCCCACCGTTTAAGATAGCCGACAGAAAATTTGGTAGAGAGCTATTTTAAGACATGTGCTCGAAAAATATGTAAAAAAAAAACCAAAGGACTTGAGGTGTTACAGTTGTGGTTATGGTGAAAAACTGACGATTACTTCGATTTTTTTATCCCCCTTTTAGCTTCCACACTACGTTTATAACGTAAATAACGGAAGGTATTATAATCGTTCAGTCCGTCCGTCTGTCCGTACGTCACCCACTTTCATAGCCCAAATGAAAAATGCTACAAGCAAGTGGGATACGTCAAAAAATTCAGCACATCGAAATGAGAAGACATTGAAAATCTCAGAAAAATAATCCAATTCTAAGTACTTTAATTATTTAAAAAATAGCAAAATTTAATGCTCATTTAAAAAGGATAAGAAGACATTTTATTAGAACTTAATCACCATTGCCATTCGGTTCGCAACAATCGCTCGAGAAATTTTATTTCATTTAAATAATAAATTAAAAGAAATATATTGTTGCGACATAAATTAGTTTGAAATGATGTCATATATATTTCGCAAAGAGATTCTTTGATTGTATGTTGATATGAAATGTTTTGCTTCTATTTAAAAGCGTGGAATATTACATATTTATTCTTTGAAATTTAAATTCATTTAGCAAACGATAAGGGAACGAACGGGATTTTTCATCCAGCAAGAAGACGTCTATAGTATGAATAGGACAAGGATAGAACCAAGAACCTTCTCGGTGAGAGGCTCGTCGATTACCACTCGATGCCACCTGGGGGGCCCAGCCAACACATGTTACTACCACTCATCGGAATGAAATGGATCACTTTTCCCCATATGCAAAATTTTAAATTCATTATATTCACCTTACAAGCGTGTAAAGTTTTTATACTTTAATTAATATTCGTACATGATTACTTTTAATTAAACATAATTGTTACATTTGTATTTATTAAAATTTACAAAAATGAATTGCGTTTAATTTTTAAAAACAATGTTTAGGTGTAATTAAAACTATATTTTATAATTTAAATTGTAATTTCTTATGTATAGCAAATTTTTAACCATTATATTTAATAATCAGATTAAATTTTAAATATCTTCATACTAAATATTCATAATAAATTTTAAATCATTGCATTTAATATTCATAATAAATTTTAAATCATTGCATTTAATATTCATAATAAATTTTAAAACATTACAATTATGTATGAATAAAATTTTTAAATCCTTATAACTAATTATACATATTAAATTTTAAACCATAAAAATTTATATTCAGAATACATTTTAAACCATTAAAATTTATATTCAGAATAAATTTAAACAATTTTAGTTAATATTCATAATAAATTTTAAATCATTGAAATTAATATTCATAATAAATTTTAAAACGTTACAATTATGTATAAATAAAATTGTTTAAACAGTTATAATTCATTATACATAATTAATTTTAAATCGTTATAATTAATTAAGCGTTATAAGTTTATACATAAATTTTAAATCATTATAATTAATTATACATAACACATTTTAAATTAACTATTTTAAAATTAAAAAGAAAATTAATAAATTTAATATAGAGTTATAATTAATTTTACATAATACATTTTAAATCGTTATACTAATTATATTTATACATAAAATTTAAATTATTAAAATTAATTATGCATAATAAATTTTAAATTAACTTCTTTTAAATTAAAAAAAATTATCGCAAAATTTAAAAACTTATTTCTTTTTATCAAACAAAGTTACACTAAGATACAAATTAAAGTATTAGAAAACTAACCTAATCATGATATTAATTTTAATCATCAAGTATTATGAACTAATTATTTTATAAAAAAATTAACAAAAGTGAATTAAGTAAAAAATGAAGTTAATTATTATTTTTTAATTAATCCTTTAATTTTAATACAGAACATGCCCGCGAGTATCATAACGCAATCGTCAATACTCTTATTTGCTGTAATTTGCAACTGATCTCCTCTTAGGGGAAGACCAAAACGAGAAACTGTCAAATTTGGCCGAAAGTTCGAGCTACAAAGAGAGGTTTAAAAAAAACCTTTTTATACATATAAAGGAACCCAGCCAGATATTTTCTGCAATCTACAATGTTAAAAGTGACAACAGATCTTTAAAGAAAAAACTTAATGCGCAGCAATTTTTTAAAAGAGGCAAATTTCCCAAAGAGTCCTTTTGTAAGGCGAAATTCGGGGTAGTACCCGGAGAAATGGAGGACTTCGAACTCTCCCTTCGCGGGAGGGTGCTTTCCGTGACCCATTAACCCTAGATACCAGTGGTTACTAGTTTGAATTGAAGCACTTCTACTTCAAATTCTACTACTTTTACTACTACTACTTTACTATTTCTACTATTTACTATTTATTACTACTATATTACTACTTTATTACCCCCCCCTATTACTACTTCTACTACTACTTTTACTTCAAACCGTAACCGAGACTGAGAATTTATCATCTTTGTTTACCAACAAAATTTGTTGAGTACCGGTGTTAAAAATAAAATAAATATTCTTTATAAAAATATATTGAATACTGTCATCATGTCTAGCTCATCAGATGACGAATCTGTTCCGGCTGTCACAGATGGTACGTATGAGTTTTCGTTTTTTCCTACTTGAGACTAAATTGTTCTTAAAAAAAGTGTCATAACCAGAGTTAACATTCAACACAGGATTATCAATATCGACACAGGAACAAGTTAACACAGGATTATCAATATCGATATTTTGTAAAAAAAATATACCCACATTACTTTTGCATTACTAAATATTACAAAACTTGCTTATTTATTACGATGCACAGTGGTCTGGGAGCGGCCAAAATGCCAAATTTCGAAGTGTTCGCAAAATGCAAAATGAATAGATATTTAAATTAATAGATAATTGAATAGTAAGATTACCAAATATAAATCATTACAAATAATTTTTGATGTATTTATAGTTACGAAAGTCAACAAATGAAAAATAGCCCGTTTTGAGGCGATACAATTGAATTCAAAATACACGATTTATAATTTTATTACACAATTTTTTTGCATGTTTTTGAGTTTTATAAAAGGTTTTATTTATTTTAGTTGATTAAAAAATACAAAATAATTTTTAAATTAGTTTTTGATTTTAGTTTCAAAAATACTATGTTTTTAAATATTTGAAAGAGTGCAACTTTCTTGCTCCACTGTGCTCCAAAGTCTCATTAAAATTAACTAGTTTTCCAAATCTTATATAAAAGATAAATCTAAATTTCAGCTGCGGAAACGTACGGAAACCATAATTACAAACAGAAGTGTCAAAATCTAGCTGTTCAAAAATCGTCGAAAAGCACAACGCTGCCGCGCGTTGCTCCACGGCAGCTGTTAATCTAGAAACAAAGTAACAAAACCGACAGGTGTTTCGACCACTTTACTTACAAAGTGTTTGATTATAAATATATAACTTAAATACTTGTATTATCTTTGTAGGAGAGAAAAGGTTTGACTTGTTTACAATAAGAATGTTTTCAAAAGATGCCCATTGGCTCTTGGGAAGAGGGGGTTGAGTTACATGCCAAACTCTGTTCACAAGGATTTTTTTCATGGGGGGAAAGTGATTTCATCATATATGTTACCCATAGGAAGTTTGACCAAAGAAGCCCAAGAGGCCAAAAACAAAGACTTTCGGTGGTACAGACGAGAACACTCAAGAAAAAGTACAAATGAAGATGTGTTTAACTTTCTTACTATTTCCGGACCCTTACAACTTTTGCGCAAAGCCTAAAACCAACAAAAAATTAGAGCTACACGAAGACTAAAAAAAACTATTATATTAATATTGTAATCTTAAAGGATGTTAAACAAATTTATTATATGTTTTCAAAGCAAAATTTTTTAGTGCTTCAAAACAATTTTAAGATTAAAATCCTTTTTATGAATCTGTTCTATCAAAGTGACTTTTATTTAGTTCCTAAAATACGTGTAGTTTTTGTATTTCAGATTTGTTAATATACTTTTAACTCTAAGATCATTATATAGTACTTTTAAATCAAATACGATATTATTAATAAATTATTTATTTCCTAAGCCGTATTAAAATTAAACGAAATTTCATTAAAAAGTCTTTAGATGAATATTAATACCATATTTGGCCTTAACATCTTCAATAATAAAATGCTGTTAATTAATATGGTCTTAAAAAACTGTTGACGGTTAATTTGAAAGTATATGTTCTGTGTATTCATATTTTTGTACGATATTTTGATATTAAATTTGATATTATTCCACAACCTTTAAAAGTTTAATATTAAATAATTATTCCACAAACTTCAATGTTAAATATTTTATAATTATTCCACAAACTTCAATGTTTAATATTATATAATTCATGCGTTCAAAAATTAGTAAAAAAAATATTCACATTAAAAAAACTTTGGTTTCAATTAATTTTATAAGCTAAATTGAGAGCAGAAAATATTGAAAATAGTGTACATATTTTTAGCTTGACGTTTCATTTTTTAAAAGATTTTGTTAGTGTTTTGGATTTTTGTGACTGATTACGTATTACCATGACCTAAGCTTACGCATATGCACTCGCCCAATACATGTTGATTAAAACGTTATTCTTTATACGCAATTTTCACATTACATCTTCACATACTATTTTTTGCATTGACTGTAACTTAAAATACATAGGTTTTACAAACTTGATTGTGTCTTATATCGACTCAGATGTGTCAAAAACCTACAAAACCGAATTTTTATACATTTTTGTAAAACCACAAAAAAATAAATGAATTTTGACCGTTTTTCAGCCTTTTCCGACCACTGTGCGATGGTGCTTTAAACGTATGAGTTAATTGAAACGAAATGTGTGGGTAAGTATTTTGAAGCTGGTGCTAGACATCGGTTTTAAATGAATATATATATACTTCAAAAAATTTAACAAGCTTTTAGGTTTGCCGAAAAATTTCAGCAAAATTTCTGCAAATCAATTATAGACTTTAACGTTGCCAAAACCATTACCATACTTGAAGTATCAACAAACTCTTCATTTTTATTTCCTTTAAATATAAATTAGAAATAATGAGTTCGTCTGCACATATTCGTCTTAGCATATGTCTTGATGTGCTGGTGTTAAATTAATTTATTTTTAGCAAATTGTCATGATTGCCATAAATGAATGCACGTATTATAACTAACTTTTAATGATGGGATAGCTTATTGTTTTTCACAGCATTACTTTAAGTATGGAATGAGAGCATTCCCAACTCGAAGTGTGGCCTATTTCTCACCTGCTGATACTTTCAACTAAAACAGGTTTAATAACATTATCCCATCGCAGTAAGTACAAGATTCGCATGGCAATGTTTCCAATTCGAATCAACACTTTCAACTTGAAGATGCAAATGTTGGATTCTGGCCCATATCTATCAGTTTCAACAACTATAGCACAAAATTGTCAATACAAAAGTTGTAAATGATACTGCAGTTTTTATATTGGAACATTAGTTCTATAGGCGTTATTTATGGAGCTAAAATGGTTTTAGTGAAATTTCACAATTTCAGTCAAATCTACAGAGCTAAACTTAACTACACCTTTATATATTTTAGTAATAGATAGCTACTATGATAACTCCATATACCAAGTCACGTGGTTGTGATAAGCTACGAGTAAAAATAGGAATTTTTAATTTTTTCCAGTGTTTGGAGTTACTTGTAACAGTTACTTTTTTTAGGTAACGCCGTTAGATTGTTCAGAAAGTAACTGTAACTTAGCTACTTTTAGCGGTAACAAAGTAAAAACAAAATTTTAAAACTTTTCTCTTACCTCTCACGCCGCTCTTCATGGATATTTTCAGCATAGTTCAGCTTAAATGTAATTAATTAAAAATAAACTTTTTACAATGTTGAATTTTCATTCAAAACTTTTTCCGATTGCCCCTATGTCTTTAGTCTTGGTTCCTTTTGAAAAGTCACTGTGATTCGTTACTTTTCGTACCCTAACTGTAACTAGTTACTTTTCATATTAAGTAACTGTAACATAGTTACTTTTAAAAGTAACTTTCCAATCCCTGATTTTTCATTTGTATTGTATCAGAGTATAAGCAGTTTCAAATAGCATTAAAATATTGTTATTATATATGTAGAGGAAGTGTTTCGTCGTAAATTGCTTATGGATGGAGAAGGCATGGGTGATGCCAGGAGAATTGATAGTCTGCTGAAGGAAGTATTTCTATGGGCTGAAGCAGAAAATCAAACTGACGATCAAGTGTAAGTAATTTATTATTTAGATTAGGATTAGGGGAAAGTGTCCATGAATAGTCAAATTTTTGGTTTCTTATTAATACTTTTTAATCAGTTTCTTCGGCTCAGAAATTTTACAATGTTTCTTAACTTATCGTGTTACATAAAAAATAGGTCAAAAAATAGGTTTAGGTCATAGGTTTAAATTAATTATAAAATGTTTATAATGAATGATTTAGAAAATAAAATATATAGAAATTCAACCCACATTCAACCCCACTCATGGAATTGAATACGCAATTGAAAATTATGAATTCGAATGAAATCCAATATATATGGAAAAGTGAGAAATTAACCTTTTTTTTTACATAATTATGACAAAATATTAACATCATAAAAAAAAGAATGAAGCACAAAATAAGTTAATCATAAAGAAATTTGTAGTAGGTACTACATATTTTGATTACACAAAATATAAATATTTATCTAAATTGATACTTAATGACATGGTTGTAGCTGCATGTAAAGTTCTGCCAGTCTTTTGTGGCTGTTGTAACTTTTTAACTATGCCGTCGAAGTTCACAAAAGTGACATCAGATGCACAGGAGGGGTGGGAGTTAAAACTATGATTCTTGTTTTTTTTACTGAAGACTACCGAATACCTTCTTATCTTCTCACTGTATTTCAATTAGACCAGCACAACGAATAAACTAATTTTTTTAATGAATTTTACTGAAATGAAACCATTAAGTTTAAATTGTCTAAAAGAGATGGTACCCTCTATTCTTAACCTGTTAATAGGATCTATTTCTAGTTGGCAATCCATCAATTGATGTCATCTTAAATAATTTTGTTATGCAAACATACTTTTTTATATGTTGTTAGTTGCCTCTGCCCTATCATTACCACTTTCCCAGATACTTTTGTTTTAAAGTAACACTATACACGCAAATAATTTAATTTTGCAAAAATTTTGGATACTTTTGATGTAGGTTTAAAATTATAATTTCAGATTTATAGTCTTATATAGATTTTTTTCACTATCTGTTTAAGCTTCTTTATCCAAGAAGTAGCTATTGACCAATAGGGTGATTCTATTTAGCTTAAAGACTGGTAGCACTTTAATAATTTGTTATATTCCAAAGTTGTTGTTTCATAACTTAATATTTTATTTGGTTCCTTAAATGAAGCTATTAAGGATAAATGTTCATATAATACTTATTTTGAATATTATTCTGTTCTTTGGATTATACTTTTAAGTATTATATTCTTAATTTCAGTACCGAAGGCTATGAAAAGTTGCTATCTATGGTATCAAGTTGTGAATTAGCTGCTAGAAAGTCTCATGAATCACAGGAAGCCAATAAACGTCAAATAGCTGAATATGAAGCTGCTTATGCAATCATTGGTAGTATTTTTCAATTCGATTGATTTATGGTTTTACATTCAATGCATTTGCAATTCAGGAAAACTTTATAACAGGTTTTTTTTTTCATTTTGTGTGGCTAATTGATAATAATGCATTAACTTTGTTGATCACAAGTCAGTTTGTCATTAAGACTAAATCTAAAAATGGTCAGAAATTTCCATTAACAATCCAATTTCAAAATATATTTTGATTTACAGTATTGTAAAAAAAATATATGTTGTAACTTTATGTTTAAACTAAAAAGCTTGGGTAAACTCTGTCAGGAAAAACTGGTTTGTTAAGAATGGACTTACTTTTTCCCGTTTTAGTTTTGCCAAGACGAAACTTAGATAAGCTACTTAAACTTGCCACGGAAAGTACCGGGAATGTTTACAAACAACCAAATCACTCGTTTCAGTTCAAGTCTTTGAGTGTTTGGTTTGCTTTATGTGAATTTCCTCAGTCACAAACATTTTGGCTGTTCTCTATTTTTTAGAATTGTTAAATTAATCCAAGGGTTTTATAAGTAGCTTATGTAACTTTAAATAATATATTTGAATTAATTCCAACTTGTGTTTTTCTCTTAATATTATGTAAATTAGTGTCTGCTTAACTGCATCGTCTAACTTATGCAAATTGTTTCAGTATATAAGCAGCCGGTTTTTCAAACCCGCTCTCTTCTTTTGATCACTTCTTGGTGACTATAATTATGTGAGGTTAACCGCCGGTATCCCTCTTTGGGTGTTAGTTTTTCTTTAGACTATGCAGTAAGGCGTAAGCAGATCTTACTTGACTGCCACGCAGTCGCTGTTTTTGTCTATCGTTTGTTTTGGTTAAGCAAAGTCATGTTAACCGGTGAATGTTGTGATATTTAAATAAACTTTTAAATTTTACAAAGGCTTCTGAATATTAATTACGCCACTATAATGCGTCACTCTGCTCCACTTTTAAAATATCCGTAACAAACTCAAATGATTTTTATAAACTATTTTCGAATTTATTGTTGTATGATTAAAAATAACAGCAGGTGGAAGTTAATAATTTACAGATATTGTTCCATTTAGTAACTCTATTATATTTCTGATTGTAAAATGAATTATCAAGCTATTTATTTGCGTTAACAAAAAGATTGGTAATAGTTATTATTAACCTGTTATTATTATTTGTTTATGGTCATTGTAATATTATTTCATTTTTTTTTTTTGCATTATTAAACCTGGTTACAGATAGACTTTTTTCTTTACTTATTGAGGCACCACACAGCAGCGATACATGGTTTCCCGGTGTTCTTCTTTCATATAAAATTATCTGGTGTTAGGATTTGTGTCGAATAAACTAACTTTGCATTTCAACCCAACAGTGACTGATAGCGTCTTTCTACCATGATATCTGTAATTTTATTCCTGTTTTTAAGTATCGCTTGATTCTGTAAGATGATCATTAGGCTTTCATTCACAAGGCTTATTTACAGGCTCATGGTTGGTTTAAATAAAAACTTTAAATAAGATTGAATAGGACTTTTTCAACATTCTCCTGTCTTGCATAATCAACATACAAAAATCATTTGTTTGTTTATAGCCTAAAATTTTTCCCAGACCCTTGAACAGGGTTTGAAATTTACAATTGCTAGTCGCAAAATGCGACCTAATCCTCCAATTTTGCGACAACAAAATAAATTTAGTCGCAGTTATGGAGACTAGGTTATCAGAACAGTTAACACCATCATGTTCATCAAGATTTTCAACAATCTCACTGAAAATAATCATCTTGAATTAAAAACAAATTGACAGACAACAGCTATCTTGAACAAACAAATTGACAGACTGCAACAATCTTAAAATTCAGAAACTTCTAATTCAGATAACTAAAATTTTGAAGTTATCGAAATTCCAGTTATCGAACCGTTCAGTTACCGACTTCAGTTATTGAAACTTCGATCATTCTATAAACGGTGAACTCCGGTTATTCTATAATGACAAAACTTTAGAAGTTCTATAATCGCAAAATCTTCCAGTTGAGCACAGTAGAATTAATTTTGTAAATCATTTTTTTTAAAAATAAAAGCATTTTTTAATAAAACATTTTCTCAAAAATGCTCCTAGATAAAGTACATTTGCTCCAAGATCTTTAAGTTAGTAGCACATATTGCTCTTTAATTTTCTTATCCAATTTCTAACACTGCCCTTGAATAACATTACAACTGAGTTCAATAGTAATATTTAGTAAAACTATTTAATTTCAGAAGCAAAGATCGATGAAGCAAAACAGACCATTGAGGACCAGAAGGAAGAATTAGTAGAAGCCAAAAAAGTTCGTAAGAATAAGCTTCGTAAGTATCATTTATTTTATCTTAAAATATGTATATGAAATAACGATAGTATAAAAGAATTTTATAAAAAGTATAGATAAATGGCAACTTCACAAAGATAACTAGTTTGTATGAATTGCACACCTAAACGTGACCTAATGTCTTAAAACCATGAATATTGGTAAATTGTGGAAATATTAAAAAAAAACTAGTAAGGTGCCTATCATTGCTTTTTTTGTACTAACAGCATTGAAATAACAGCATTGGCATCAAAGTTTTTTTCTATAGAAAAAAATTAGTTTTTAATAGTATTTATTCTCTGTTCAGTGTTGTTGATAGCCTCTATAGCAAATTTAAAAATATTTCCTCCCATTCTTTTTGTCTACAAAGTAACCCAAGTTCTGTCTAGTTAAAAATGCCTAGTACGAACTCTATGTGTAACACAACACAATGAATCACTATCCTGATTAAAATTTATAATACAGAAAAGGATTTTTTTTTTTTGTTAACCCTTCACTGCACCTTGTGCCATATTTGGCACAGACCAATATTTAGACTTCTAAAATAATAGGTTTACTTCTCATGCAAATGAATATATTACACCATAGCTTCTATTTAGATTTTAAAAAATTGTTCATTAAAAATAAAGATCTATTGCACACAAAAAAAATACGGCCAGACCACTTTTCCAGTTCCTTTTATCTATCCTTTCATTCTATCATGATAAAAAAAAAAATCGTAAACTTGTCAAAGTACTGAGTCCATAACAATTAAAAACAATTATTAATAAATACCAGGACATAAGAACTTGCATTAAAAAATACAGTATACTATATTGTCCTTTTGTCTTGTTAGTAGACTAACTACTTATTATCTAAGCATTTTTTTATTTTATATTTCAGAATATCATGCGTTGGCCAATATTATTTCTGATCTACCAGATCGAAAGCAAACCCAAGAATGTTTGGAGGCTCTTGGGAAAGATATTGACAAATTAAAAAGAAAGGCTGAGCGTAGGGAAGCAAGAATGATAGCAAAGACAAATAAATTAGGACTTCTTCTGACTGCAACAGGAGACGTAGTGGCACAACTAAAAAGTAAGGAATATCCATGTTTGTTGTATTGTAAAAAAGTAGAAAATCTGAGTGACAAACAAGTAGGTTTGTAACAGAATCTATTACTTAGCCCGCTTGCACACAACATTTGTGTTCAACAGTAAAAAAGGCGCCAAACGCACTATTAATTCTATATTAAAGATTGACAGGCTAAATTTGGTTGGTTTCATTCATTTTATTTTGAAAATTCAATAATGACTTATCGTTTGCTAAAATTAATTTATATTTCCAAGAATAAATATGTAAAACTCCCCACTTTTAAATAGAAGCAAAGCATTTCATATCAACATACAATCAAAGAATATCTTTGTGAAATATATTTGACGTCATTTCAAACTGATTTATGTCGCAAAAATAAGTTTCTTTCAATATATTTAAAAGAAATAAAGTTTCTCGAGCCATTGTTGTGAATGGCAATGGTGATTTTAATCTAATAAAAATGCCTTCTTATGCTTTTGAAATGAGCATTAAATTTTGCTGTTTTTTTTGCTGTTGAATTGAAATACTTTTTGTCTGGAATTTTTACGAATTTTATTTTTTGAGATTTTCAAAGTGAATTTTTTCTTCGCATTTTGATGTGCTGAATTTTTTGCTGTATGGCACTTGCCTGTAGCATTTGTAGTTTGGACTATGAAAGTGGGGGACAGACTGAACGATTATAATACCTTCCATTTTTTACACTATAAACCTAGTGTGGATGCTAAAACTTTTATTTTACCAACATCAATTGCTATGAGTTTTTGTACAGCTGGGGAAAAAAAAAACGATCCACCCTTCATATTTCGGCTGCTATTGGTCAAGGAATTTTGTGCAAGGTGTCATTTTTCAGGAAATAGCGTAAGGAATTAAGAACTGGCAACCAAAATTGTATAAGGGGTCGTCTACATATTAAATGAGTAGCAACTTTGAAAATTCCAATGGCAACACCCAATTTTTTTTACATAAAAATGTTCAGCAACTTCAAAATACCCCAGGTATAAAAAAGAATTATTCATTTTGCATTATTTGCTGAGATATTAAAGCATTAATTTTCAATTCGTTTGAGGGGGAATCTCCAAATTGATAAAGGTAATATTTAGGGTGTTTTTTCGAAACGACAAGCTAGCAAAAGGGTTACCATAATCTCGCCAAAAGATGCTAGAATTAAACCTTCTTCACTAATATTGTGATTTTTTTTATGTTTTTACCTTTTTTTAAAAATTTTGGATTTTAAAATTCAGAAATAAAATAAAGGGTAGACGAGAAAAAGTTTTAATTTTAAATTAAGTCACATATACGATTATTTATAACGAACATATTTTCAAATGCGATTAGTTACAATCAGATAGACAAACATAATTATTACATTTAGGTTTTACATTTTATGCAAATTTTTGTTTCATTTATATTGCTACAAAAGGTTGGTTTAAAATTCGGCACACTGGGTCTGGGACATATCCCGACAGCCGAAATCCCGACAAACCAAAATTCCGACAAGCCGAAATCCCGATTGAGTCAAAATCCCGAATGGGTCTAAATCCCGAATATAGATTTTTGTCCATTTCTCGATTTTTTTTAAATATTAGAGATTATTTGTTTATTTAGTTATTTAGTAAGTTATTTAATCAGTTAGTTAGTCAGTTAGTTAGTTAGCCAGTCAGTTAGTCAGTTAGTCAGTCAGTCAGTTAGTCAGTCAGTCAGTTAGTTAGTCAGTCAGTTAATCAGTCAGTTAGTTAATCAGTCAGTTAATTAGTCAGTTAGT
Source organism: Oedothorax gibbosus (assembly GCA_019343175.1). Lineage (NCBI taxonomy): Eukaryota > Metazoa > Arthropoda > Arachnida > Araneae > Linyphiidae > Oedothorax > Oedothorax gibbosus. The sequence continues at coordinate 396,561 of JAFNEN010000270.1, forward strand.
TAATTAGTCAGTTAGTTAATCAGTCAGTTAGTTAGTCAGTCAGACCATTAGTCAGTCAGTTAGTTAGTCAGTCCGTTAGTAAGTCAGTCAATTAATCACTCCGTTAGTTAGTCACTCCTTTAGTTAGTCCAGACTGACTAACTTAGTCTAACTGACTGTCAATCAGTTAGTCAGTGAACTGACTGACTCACTGACTAACTAATTGACTGACTGGCTAACTAAAGGACTGACTGACTGACTAACTGACTGACTAACTGACTGACTAACTTACTGACTGACTAACTTACTGACTGACTAACTTACTGACTGACTAACTTGCTGACTGACTAACTTACGGACTGACTAATTAACTGACCGACTAACTAACCGACTGACTAACTAACTGACTGACTGACTAACTGACTGACTAACTAATGGACTGACTAACCGACTAAATAACTGACTGACTAAATAACTAAATAAATAAGTAATCTCTAATAATTAAAAAAAAATCGAGGAAATAACATATTATTGGAAATTTTATAATAAAATAATTATAAATAATATTGGAAATAACATACATTCAAAAACATAGTAATCGATATAATTTAATGTTAATTATACAAACAAAATACATTGTATGCACTTGAAACAAGAAAAGATTTTTAGACATTTGACAGACATCAATAATTTGAATTTACATTTACCAAAAACGCTTTTCAACCACCAAACGATAATGCAAATTAGTGTCCAATTTGCTAAGTAATTTTTTACACGGTCCCTAAAATTCGTTTTTTTCAGTATTTTTACAATAACTCGGCAAATAATTGTTGTTGAATTAAAAAATTCGGGATTTTGGTTCTACTTGATCTACTTTATCGATTTATGTAACAAAAATTTGGGGTTGCTATTCATAATTTATTTTTTCTTATTTAAATTTAAATAAAAAAAAAAATAATAAAAATTAAAAATTGATGAAAAAACTTGTGTGATTTGTTTTTGGAAGATTAAGAAGTATATAATGAAAAAAAAATGTTGGTTTAATTCATTTTATTTGTGGAGGTATAAATAAAAGTTTGTGAAACTTTTTTAACATTATGGGCCTTCAACTTCGAATGCTTATATCTCAACAAATAATGCAAATTAATAAATTTTTTTTTGGATCTGGGGTATTTTGAAGATGATAAACATTTTTATATAAAAAAAATTGGGTGTTGCTATTGGAATTTTCAAAGTTGGTACTCATTTTAATATGTAGACGACCCCTTATACAATTTTGGTTGCCAGTTCTGAATTCCTTACGCTATTTCCTGAAAAATGACACCTTTCACAAAATTCCCTGATCAATAGCAGCCGAAAAACGAAGGGTGGATCGTTTTTTTTTTCCCCAGCTGTACTTGTATTTACAAAATTACAAATTTCAAAAGCCCTACTTTGTTGCTTACCATCATGCTGGATTATTATTATCCTAGGAGCCTGCATTTCCTCTAAAACGCTAAAAAGTATCTATAAATTCAAAGTTAAGCATTTATTAGCATAAAAAATAAAAATTATCATAAATAAAAATTTTACTTTCATAAAACTGTATACACCCTGACTATATGAATTTGACTATGAATGTTCCATTTTATGCAAACAAAACAAAATAGAATGTAATTTTTAATCAATTGTAATGTTTGTTTAATTTATATAATTTGTAATGTTAGTCTTCTACTTTTTAGGGGACAAGCAAGATTCAGAAGATTCTGATAGTGATTGAAGCTGCATTACTGTTATAGTATTTGTAATAATCTTTATTATTTTACATTTTAATGTTGATTTGGAAAACATGTTTACTGTACCTCATATACCCAGTTTATAATGTACATACATAATCATTGTATTCATTGTTTAATAAAAATTTTCATGAATACTAGCAAACGTTTTTTTTTTTCAAAATGTTTTTAAGCATTTTTATTTCTCCTACATTTTGATGATAAAGGTATATTCTCATTATCTATGATATCTTTAGTGAATTATGTTTGAAAATTAGATTTATCACAATTTTTTTAATTTAATGAAATGGAAGAGATATATTTAATTAAAAAAAATTATTGCTGTTATAACATTAATCAATGCCGCTTCTTTTGGATGAATCTTTAATACATATTAGTCCTCACAAAAGTTAAGAAATTTAAAAATATATAAGCTTGATCATCCAAATAAGTGACAATTAAAAGAGTCAAAGAGTATTGGAATAAATTTTATTGATTTTAAAATTTACTACAAAAATATTTGGATAGCAATGTGACATGCATTGTATGAAAGATCTTTTATAGGTGAACAGCACAAGTTTGCATCAAGATATGCTAGGAAGTTGTTAATTGAAGGAATATAAGTTGTTAATTGAAGGAAAATAGCTATCAATATGTGATATTTTAAAAATTGAAGGTTCTTTTATTTCAGTGTAAGCTTTAAAAAACTAATTGCACAATATGGGAATACTCTTGTTTATTGCTTCGAAACTAGTTTCGGCGTTCTATCAGAATTTAATGTGTTTTGTTTTAGTTGACATACCTCTCAATTTTTAGAGCCCTAGTCAAGTGCCAAAGATGACACCTGAACAGGCACCCAGTGTAACTTTAAGGGGCGATGTCGGGAGTATCAAGCACATTTAGCGAGCACTCCTTCTGCACAGGGTATTATTCATTCTTTTTAGCTGGACAGACTGGTTTATAGATCATCAGTTATTTTGGCTATACCTGGACCTTCCGCATATGCAATGCGATATCCTCAACCGTCTGGGTTCTCTAGTCCCCCCAAAAAAGATCTAGTTCTTGTTTTACAAGTCAATCGTATCACCATTTACTTTTGTTGTGGAAGCAAAAGTTTATATTAAATTCAAAAAGTCTGATGGGGAACTCTCATTGATGATCATGACACTTTAAGACGTTATCTTACATTGAATCTATTAAAAAATTCTGTCACATAAAGGGTTCTTTGGAAAAAACTATGTTAATATTTCTGGGACATAATATTAGTGTGATGGTTGATAATGACCCAGCTATGTTAACAATAGCTTTTAAGTAGCCTAAACACCCTCCTTCTGGCGATCGCTTATTCGGCATAGCGGGATTATACTTATGAAGCTTATCCAGTGGGACTGGGTGACACCCTTGTGTCCAAGTGCCTCACCTCTTCCACCACCCCCTCCCCTCCACAATTTTTTTTTATTTATTAATTTCTTTTGGAAAATAATCGTATTAAACTTTTTTTAGAATGCATACATTGCATCCTTGTTTTACTTGGAGTTATAAAATAATATATATATATTTTTTAATAATACATTTAAAAGAGATTTAAAGCTGTTTCACAATTAGCTGGAATCGATAGCCTATTTAAATGAGAACCGCAAATAACAACTTAAACGATAAATATGTATACATTATTTTTGATTTATTAAAAGTGGCAAAAAACATAAAAATGTGGTTGGACTTGGTGGTACTAGAAACAAGGGGATTCAACACTTTCAGCACTGAGCTTATCTGGGATCCTTATATAGTGGATTTGAAGAAAATCAGTAGTTGGGGGGGGGGGGGGGGGGGTATATGCAAAAAGTATAGTTCTTCAAAGTATTATTTAAAAATCTAAATTTAGATTGCAGTGAAGGTACTAGTTGTATTTATACGCCATACGATGTTATCAGTACTACTGATCGTGTTAAATTTCTATTAAATTACTATATTATTATTAAACTGGGATTAAAAGGCTACTTTTTCTAGAAATATAAAAATCAAAAGAAATTTACTCATAACTTAACCAGCGTTTTTGAATTTGTATAATTTATATTTACACAGTATTTTTGGCTGTGTTTAAACCATATGTGCTTTTAACAAAAGTCGAAACAGGTATGCAATGATAATGACCAAGCAACCGTGAACCGTAACATGAAAAAAAATAAAAACATCATCCTTGCCAAGTGACAAACAACTACTTAACCTAGTTTAAAAATTTTTATACATTTAATTATAGAGAATATTCTTGTTTTTTTGGAATTATATGCATAAAGATTATTTGTTGTAAACTTTGAAACAGTTTTAATGAGGTATGTTTTTCGTAATGTTTTGTTGCGTTATTGCATTTGTGTAAACAAAATTAGTTAATAGAATGTCAAGGAAATAAATCTAAGTGATTGTATTATAATAATAATTATTATTTAATAAATATAGAAATAACTGCACAATAACTACTATTAAAAACCTAAGGTTATGATTACTTAAAAAAAACCCAGTTAATTGTTTTCTAAAGTATTCGTAGGTTTTCAATTGTTCTAACTGGTTTGTTATCATCTAATGATCACCCTTTCTTTGTATTTTCAGTTGTTTAAATTTAAACATTTAAATCTCATATTAACATTACATTTTAAAAAGTTTTTTCTTTATCTTTTTTGTTTTGCTAATCAAATATTATTATTGTTTGTTCAATTTAATATTAGTTTCAAACAGGTTTTTACCCTAGTATATATTTTGGGCAAGTTATTCCTCCATTTATGATTAGTTTTGTTTGCCAGATTGGATAATTATTTAAATTGTCATTATCAATTATTATTTTTATAATTCTGCCAACTGGCATTCTTTTTAACCAGGGTTCGAAATTAAAGGTCTTTAGTCGCAAAATGCGACTGAATCCTTCAATGTGACAGCACAATTAATTGAGTTACAGTTTTTAATACAAGTGTTTTGAAAATCTTCGTGAAAGCACGTAAATCTTCACCTATGTTATGTTGGTAAAATGCTTTGCTGTGATCTTAAAAACCTAAAAAATTCAGCAGTACTAAAATCTCACAATTTCGAATATGTATGAATTGTGAAACTCTTTTGATCATAAAATGCTGAAATTGCTACAATCGAAAAATTTAGAAGCTCAGGCGATAATAATATCCTCAAAATTGCGCTATCCTAAAATCGCGAAACTGGTGGTTTACTAATCATGAAACTCAAGAAATCCTAAAATCGTCCAGTTTGGCACACTAGACTTCAGAATTTGTGACACAAAAGCATTTTTTAATTTTTTTAAAACAAAAAATGCTTCTTGATAATGTGCATTTGCCACTAATAGTTTTAATTACTAGCACAAATAGTTCCTAAATGTCTTTATCAAATTTCTAACACTGTTGTTTAATAATTTGTGGTCTTATCTTTTCTAGCAATTTCTAAAAATGTTCCACAGGAAACCAACTCGAATTGAGCTGAAAGTCGAAGACCTTCAAGAATATGAGACGATGAAAAAGGAAAACGAACAGAAATCCTCTATTGAAGACAAAGAGGGAGACATTACAACCGAGGCTGTGGCTGATGAAAAAACCCAAAAAGAGATTGTCGCAGAACGGATTGGATACAAGCCGCAACCAAAGGACTCTATTTAATTGGAGACCAACATCTATAGTAAGGTTTTATTCGAAATGAGTTTACTTTAAAAGATTTGTAAAATTTGGTTACTTTTTGTAAACTTATTTGGTGAAAAAATAGTTTAAGTAGATTATTTTGAAGGTTTTCAATGGGAATGTAAGCTGAAAAAAGGACATTGAAAATAAATTTCAGAAAAAAAATATAAAGATTTAAAGTTTGACAAATATTTAATTCCTCCTTGAAATTGTAACCTTGTGTATTTGTATGTTATCCTTTTAGCTTCCACACTACGTTTATAACGTAAAAAGTGGAAGGTTTTATAATCGTTCAGTCCGTCTGTCTGTCACCCACTTTCACAGAAAGAACCACAAGTCCCACAGACAAGTGGGATACGTCATTTTGAAGCAAAAAATCAGATTAGGCTACATGCCAAATTTCATTAAAAAATTTAAACTAGAAGCTTATTTAAAATTTAAATAACTAAAAATTTAATCTACATTGAACTAACATGCAAATTCCATTTTTATTCAATATTTTCACTGTTGCCATTTCGTTAAACGTACGAGAAACTTTAATAAATCACTTTAAAAATATTATTATTGATATAATTCGGTTGGATTGTTATATCCAATAGATCTTTAATGGTTAATAATGTATGTAGAAAGATGCATAGAGATCTAATAAATAAAAATATGCTAGTTCGTTTTATTTTTAAAGCATCAATTGTACAAATTATAAATTTTTTGAACTGTAAATTAATTTAACAAATTATAAATAAGTGAATTTTCGAAAGAAATGTAAATGGGAAATTGTGGCGACAAAAATATTTATTAAAAAAGATTACATCATTATTCTTCGAACTTCAAACAAATTTAGCAAACGATAAAGTCTAATTATTAAATCTGAGAAAGAAGATTAATGAAAATAGTTAATTTTGGCGTTTAAAAGTTTGAATTACAAATAGCTAAAGGCCCTGTTTTTATTAGAATTAAATCACATTTGCCATTCGCAACAATCGCTCGAGAAACTTTAATTCTTTTAGACAATAAATTAAAATAAATTTATTTTTGCAACATCGATCAGTTTGAAATGACGTCAAATATATTTCACTACGGAATCCTTGTATGGTGATATGAAATGTTTTCATTCTATTTAAAAGCGAGGAATATGACATATTTATTCTTTAAAATATAAATTAATTTTTGCAAACGATAAGTAATAATTATTGAATTTTCGAAATAAAATAAATGAAACTAGCCAAATTTAGCTTGTAAATGTTAAATATAGAATTAATGTTGTGTTTGGCGCGTTTTTTCCTGTTAAACACAAATATGTGGAAGCGAGTTAAGTGACAGATTCTGTTACAAACCTACTTGTTTGATATTTAACTAATAAAAGCTATTCTTTTAAAATCTATATAAATTAAATATTAAACAGTTTCATAAATTAAGCTTAGAAATGCTAAGTATTTTTTTATATGTTAATGCTTCCTTGCAATTTTAGTTAATAATAGTTTAGTTTTTTATAAACTGTATAATACACCTTTATAAAAGCTTATAATTTCTTTTTTATAAAGCAGTAAATCCATTACAATGGCATAGTTAATTGAGTAAACTTTCATGTTCATAGCAATTTTTTATGCTTTTCCACGAGTTTTGTTGTTGTATTGTTATATTTGTATTGCACTAAATGTTTACATAAATACTTCATGATAGTTTCCTAAGCACTTGGGTTTTTTAATGTTTTACAAAAAATTCAAAAATAAATCTTTTTGTGCACTAAAATTTAATTGTTTTTGTTTTGTTGAAAAAAGTTTTTAGCCCCCTAAGGTATAAGCAAAATAGTAAACTTGTTTTCAGTTATTGATTTAAATTTAAAAAAAGAACTCAATACTAAAAACTTTACAATTAATAAAATCAAACTTTATACATTCTAAAAACCGATGTGTATTGCTTGAAAAACACATTTAAATGAAAAATTTAGCAACCAATTTTAATAAAAGCTAGTTACAAATGAGCTACAACAGACAATATTTTTTAAAAGGTTTTGTTAGAGCACTCTTAGTTTAAGTTTCAAGATTTCAACTTTATTAACTTTATTTGGTATCTTTAATTTACCTTTTGTAGTGAAAAAGTCATTTTTTTTCTTTTTTTGCTTACAAGAAAAAAAATAATATATATATATTTTTTTGCTGAATTCCTTTATCATCAAAATTAGCAAAATAATGTACACATTGTTTCCTTATTATTAGATGTCTTTATCTAAGGCTTAGGCATCAATTCAATTACATCATACAGTGCATTTTCTTTGTTTGATCTTTGTTTTAATTGATTCATTGGCACTACGAAAACCAGGGCTGGGCGGTAACGCGTTACTTGTAATAATTACTTTTTACAGTAATCTTATAGGTAATTCGTTATATTTGAGAACTCAGTAATTTTACAGGTAATTCGTTGCATAATTTTCGAAAAAGTAATCTTTGTTACAGTAGCGTGTTACTTTCATTAATTTTATCATTAACACTCAGAATAAATGTCCAAAACAAAAAAAAATGCTTAAAAAAACGAAATAAAAAAAACTTTCTCATACTCTTTGCTCTTAGCAAAGAGTGTGAAAGTTTTTAAGGAGAATTATTGTTAACACAAAAATGAAACGTTCCCTACTGATTGCAGTGATTAAACACTCATCTAGCAGTGATGATGATTTTTTTAAGAATGTAAAAACTAGACATCCTTCCGCCGAAGCAGATTTTGAGTTGTAGAAAAAAAAAATTCATTTATACTTTATTTTTCAAAATATTTGTAAATATGAAATTTTGTCGTAAAAAGTAATCTAAAAAGTAATTGTAATTTGTTACTTTTGGAAATTAGTAATTTTACAGGTAATTAGTTACTTTTTACGAATTGTAATGAGTTACATTTAAACAAGTAACGGCCGAGCCCTGACGAAAACTTATATTTTTTAAATCCCAAATTATGTTACAAATAAGAATTGTTGATAAACATTTTTTTGTTTGTTTCTATATATAAATTCAACAATTATGTTTTATATAGGTATCTAACTGAGGTGCTCCTTTATAGGGAGCTAAAGTGGTAACCATCTTCACACCAACTCAACTATTGAAATTATTCTTATTTCAATTGCTGGTGAGTGAAATTAGTTGTAGCCCACCTATCTTTTTTTGTGTGTAAAACTGTATGTTTACATGTTTGTCTAATAAAGTAAATAATAATCATTATTTTAGTTTTATTCATTTTGTAAACAGACTATGCTGTTTCATTAGTAAAAGTAACAAATGTATAGGCAAGACTTATTTATTCTAACATTTGTACTGATTTTTAATTGCTCAGTAGAGAGAGGAAAATGTCTTATCCTTTTAAGTTCAAAGATGTATGTGTAGTTTATTTACTAATTCTTCAAAATCGATAATGTCTCACTCATATGTCCTATGTTTATTATGTTCTGTGATTATTATTTTTATTTTGGGTTAATTCTAGCTATATGTATGCCAAATTAATGTTAAAATAAATGTTCCTAAGATGAAAAATAATTCTTTAATGATGAAGGCTTTGTAATGACGTATAAAGTATTTGCTACTTTTTTGGGTACTATCTACCTCTAGCGCATAGGTATCAGTTGTAATTTACGATGAATGTTTTTATAGCAATAACCATTTTCAGATATAAGGAAAACTTGCATACTTTTCTTAAAATTGTGATGTGCACTTGAAAGTTTATACTTAACAAAATTTTCAGCATTTTTAAGCACTTGTCAGATCATACAACCATTTTGTGTACCATTGTCCTCGAAATCTGCTCCCAGATATGACAACTATTGCAATTCTGACTGTTTGAACTTGGTTTTCAATTTTGGAGCCGACGTGACTACAACTTTCGCTAATTTTGTGAATTGGCTGCTTGTTTATAAATATCAAACTCGATTTCTAGGGCCATATTAATTGCTAAAAAAAAAGGGGGAGAAATGGTTAAACACAAACAGTGTTTGGGATATTTTGGAAAATTGCAAGAACACATTATAAATTCCGAAAATTAGGCATACAGAACAACCTTTACAAAAACTAAAAAGGTACTTAACAACCCTTGTATTAGATAGCTTTTGCTTTCCATCTCTGCCAAAATATAAAAATTACCATTGTGAAGTCACTTGCAAAATGTTTGGAAATTTCAAAAACTGTCTGGGTTATTAAAGTTCCTCATTAAACATTTCTTATTACATTCTGCATATTTCTTTTGAAGTACCCTTCTCCTTGATGTTTAATTCAAGCATCTCATTTGTTTATTTGATTTTTAGTTGACTCTTTACACTGCCATTTATACACGGGATGCAACTTTAATTTTATGAATAGAGCATTAAAACTTCTGTGACTCTTATAAATGACTGTTGGGCAACACTTTAAAAAATATGTAGTGCAGCCAATGCAATTTTTATTATTAGAAAATTTTATCTGAAGCAAAATAATTTTTATGAACAGAAAAAGCAGATAAGGTAATTAGAGAATTCGGTATAATGATTTAAAAAGCTGTTTTTTTCAAAATGGGACCTTATTTTCATATTAACAGGATCAAATACCTTCCAATTGAATAGGATTTCACTTAAAAATTAATGCATACTATTCATTACTTTTTAAGTTGTGAACATTTAGTGTCTTTGAAATGAAACATTCTTTATAATTTTCTGTATCAATTAGAATCAAAACTAAAATATATTTTTATAAAACTTGATTGTAATTAAAAATAATAATGCATGTAATTAAAAATAATAATGCATGTAATTAAAAATAATAATTTGCAAGTTTCTTAAGCATTAGTTAGTTATCAGAAAAAAATTAAAGTAGCAAGTAATTAAAAAAATATTAATCAAAAGTTCTCTTAATTTATAGCCCACTTTCATTTCTAAAATGTTAACATTTTGTTTGATTGAGGTTCTAAGTGATAGTTTTTGCCACAATCCTACTATTTTTTTAAAAAAACAAAATCTTAAGTAACATTTCAAAACGTTATTTTTAGGGAAAAAACCATACTTGGCCCATAAAATGGATTCCTTGTACAATATTTGCGTTTCCCAAACCGCCGGGCTCTTGAAGAGCCACCATTGGAAGGGTGTCACAGAGGACTTCCAGCCTGTGAACCATTTCTCGTCCATGCCCTCCACTATTGTGGACGACTTGTTTGCCTACGTTGTGGACATGTTGCCCCACCCGGTAGAAGTCAGTGATGTGCATCTGCTTCTATCCAGCGGCCGGTTGCAGCATTTCAAGCTCGAGCATGTCCTGATCACTAGAGAAGTGTTCATCACGATGCTCATGAATCTCTCCTCGGCCTCCAAGGAACTGAGATCGCTGGTTTTGAGGAAGCTTGCCTTCTCTAACCCATATACTATTGATCCCATCAAGAGGCATTTGGTCTCTGGCACCATCGAGTGTCTTGTTCGTATGTCGCCACACTTGGAGCTGCTTGAGTCATGCATTGCATTCAACCTGAAGTCCATCAGAAATAGCGAGCACTTGAAGGTGCTGAAGGTCAATTTTGTGCCGGAAACCCCCTTGTCCAATTTCCTCATAGTAGATGGCGATTTCTGGTCGAATCACACTCTGAGTGTTATTGAAGTGTATCAGGATATAAGGAACCCTGTTCACTATTTAGAAAGCATGCACATACTTAAGTATTGCAAGGCGCTGACAAATCTGAATATTGACATCTCCTGCTGCTTAGAGTACATGCATACAGAGGAGATGGATAACGGCACACTTGATACGCAATATAAGCTCCAGAAGTGTTTCCTTGGAAGTGAGTCTAATGGGCCTGCCACTATAACCGCTCTTCATATTGCTACACTAACTTGCCCTTTCATAAAAGAAGTAGACATATTGGCCAGTGATAATCATGTTATATATGGATTGAGGGATTTTGAAAATTTAAGTAACCTGCTGGTTCAGTGGGAATCTCCTAATGGGGGGAATTTCCAGCTCGGAATTCAAATGCTGCTGGAAACCATGGGCAAGAAATTGAAAACTCTCCATTTGTTGAATTTTTTCACAGTGGATTTTGCCGCTCTAGCTTTGAATGCACCTGCCCTGGAGGAATTGAAAGTGGAATACCTCAGTGAATACTGTGGACAGCACGGCACTCATAATCCTGCAGAATGCTTCACAAATCTAAAGAATCTGATTTTAGAAAATACAGATTCCAATATTTCTGTGTCTGAAAACACGATTGTAATGTTGCTTAGTAGCTGTCCCCAGTTAACGAATTTATCTCTGTTCCCTGCTACACACTTAAATGATGCTGTCCTGTCAAAGGTCTTGGCTAAAAACACTCTTTCTAATGTAAAGGAATTGGCTCTTGCTGATTGTGCTCTTACTGGGGAAGGCATAAAATTGTTGGCAGAGAACCTAAGAAATTTACGGGTCTTCGATTTGAGCTCATCCGAAATAGATTTTGAGGAGGCTGCAGCTATTGTACACAGTCTTAATGTTGAAGTAGTGATGGTAGAGATATGAGTTACTGTGTTTATATTATGTAAAATGCAGTCAAACCACACATAAACATGAATTTCGCTAAGATGAACTAAAAGTATTTTTCGTTATTGTTAAGCCTTAAACAAATAACTTGTTAACTTTAAACAAATAAATTGAACCATTTCGCATAAAATCCTAACTAGCATGAGCTACAAATTCTGCAATTGTCTTTTTTATACATATTATTCTATTATTAAAAAAAAACTATCGGTCATGAACTTTTTAAAAAAATAAGAAAAAGCCTATTTTTCTCGTAATTATGATTTTTTATGGATTGTTTTCAATTTTTCTTCTTCTTAGCGAACACTAGGTACAAATTGTACCTTATATTTTATTCAAATCATATTTTTATTATTTTTTTTTAATATTTATTGAATTCACATAAGTCAAAAATTTCCTAAAGGTTACTTAAAATTTGGTTAAAGTAAACTCAACTATTTCAGTACTACCTTCAAGTTCATGTTAACAAGGTTCGGCTGTAGGATTCAAATGGACTGTTTGTTGTTGGCTATTTTATTATTGATTTAGAGGAATTTTTCAAGTGTTAGTGAAAACATTATAATATAACTAAAGCTTCCGTCCATCTATGCGGAGTAATTTTAGTATATGCATAAGATTTCAACGTGTTTTATAAATCGTTTTCTTAATGTGTTTAAATTTCTTTGTATTACTCCTTTTATTGTTTGAACTTAAAAAATGTCCCAACAACAAGACTTTAATTTGTAGTGAACAGTTTAAATACTTATTGCAATTATTTCTGAAATTTCTACAGAATTAAGAACCAATAAACTATATATGTATTTGTATTGTCAAGGACACACTATGATAAACTACCATAGATTTCAAGATATGGTTATTTTTAATGGTATCAATTGTTTATTCTTTAAGGTATGACTAAGGCTCGGTATGACATTTTCTTACAATTTGTTGATACTATGTCATTTTTTTTAAATTTGAATTTGCCTGTGATTTTTGAAAGTGGGAACTTGTATAAACGTTTTTAAATAAATTTATCTGTTAATCTTATGTTTATATTAATTATCAATAATCTTTTTATTTCACTCTGATAATTTCATAAGCATCTAAGCATATAAAATTTTTTAAAATGGCCTCAATTTTTATTTTGAAAGTTAAATTTTTTTCCTGAGACAAATTTCATTGCTAAAATACATGTGCTACATTAAAAAAAAACACATCTTTAACTTTTTTTTTAATGATGAAACCCCAAAGTAGACATTTTAGAAAATCAATACATTTATCAATTATAATATTTTTTACAAAGTAACTAACATCTTATATTTAAAAAAAATATAAAATTGATTATAATTTAGTGTGTTATCTCCAAAACTTAGATTTTTTTTTAAAAATTATAATTATACCTACAAAGTTATGGTGGTTTGCAGAGAAGATGTTATTTTTTACCTACTTTTCTTTTTTTAGCTTACTTTTTTTTTCAATTTGAAAGAGTTTAAAAAAATGGAAAAGTAGGTATAGACATGCTGACGATTTCTGTCCGTAACCACCTTCCAAAATCGGTTCTATCCGTCGGATCTACAAAATTCTTTTTTTATTAGAAAGGTATATCCTCAGATACCCAACTTTCATACTTTTGCCCGTCTGTCTGTATGTTTGTTGGTGAATTCCTCATTGAATATAATTGTAAGTCATTTAAATCGCTGTGGCGACATCAACAATAGCATGAAAAACTTAAATATAATATAGTATTGACAAACTGACGATGTCCGTCCGTCCTTACCAAAAATCAGTTCTATCCGTCGGATCTTAAAAATTCTTTTTTTTTGTTAGAAAGGTATGACCTTAGTGGACCCAACTTTCATATTCTTGGTCCTTCGGTCTGTACGTCCGGACGGACATCTGTCTACTGCCTGACGGCGAATTTCCCATTGAATTTGCATTGAAATTATATTTTAGTCAATTAAATTGCTATTGCTATATCAACAATTGCACGAGAAACTTTATTTAATATTAATAAATGAAGGAAAATGTAATTTTGTTATAAATCGAATTGGATGACGTCATAAAAGGAAGCACCATGTGATTCTTTGATTGTTCAGCCTTTTTTTTTACAAAGCGGCAAGACATAGTATTTTTTGCATAAAAAGAATCTGGTTAGTTTTAATTTACATTTCTTATTTTTAGTGCAATTTAAAGTAGTTTCGTGTTATTTTATTAATAAATGTTAATTTATTTGCAATTGGAAGAATAAGGTAGACGATAAATAACATTAATTTAATCTGTGAAAGAAAACTAATGAAAATAGTTGATAATAGTTTTAAAAATTTTCAATTACAACTGGATGCTATGTTTGGCGATCTGTTCTAATGAGTATAAATCTTGTGTAGAAGCTGTTTTAGGTGACAGTTACCGTTTCAAACCTACTTGCTTTTCGATAGAAAGTTCAGTAAGTATTTAAGTAACAGGAAAGTAAGCTATTTTAGAACTTCCCGTTTACTTTGAGAAAGGTTTTCATGAAAAAAAATACGAATGACGAGCCATGAAAAAAAAATACGAATGACGAGCAAATAGTTTATCATTTGTAACGCCTACATGTTTCTGTAGACTAATGATCTACTTTTAGTATTGGTCGAGATGAAAGTGAATACAAATTGAAGCGTTCGTCACCTTGAGTTAAAAGCCTATCTTTCCTTCCTGGTGCTCAAATTATGTAAAGTGTTGGTTGTTACTATTTTTATTCAATTCCATCAAAATACCTGATAAAAGGATACAATTATGTCTTGCTGAAATGGCAGTTTCACACACGATAAACGAAATTGTGCCTCATTCATTTTTCTTTTTATTGTTTTACACAAAAAACCTCTGCTGGTTGAGTTGACTTTTTGACGTTACGGTTGAAATGGAAAATTCGTAGGCTTAAATAACAAAGGCCTAACCGCCTGATTCGGTTATTACCAATAGCAATTGATAATTACTAATGACAATCACCATTTATTATTAATAATTACTGATTACTCTTGATAACTAATTATTAAAATAGACACTAAAAACAAAACAAAATAAGTGAATTCAGTTTTAATGAACCAAAATTCCATTACATGATTTCAAATGACTCAAAGCATATACACATGATATTTACAAGATATTTTTAAATACATTTCCATTCTATTGTTATTTTACTCCAGTTTGTAAAGATAGGCGTTGTTGTCATGGAACTGAACCGCCCCATCCACGCTGATGAGCAATCCTCCTCTAAACAGACGTTGCCCGTAGTTTTCTGCCGTTGTGCGGTGGTCGGCAAGCCCAACTTTCATTAACCAGTCCACAAACTCGCTGCCCATGAAACTGTTCTTGAAAGTTTGGTCACCTTTCCTGTAAATACGACTAAGTGTTAGTATTGTAGCTAAGTAAAACTTGCACGGTTAGGAAGTTCGAGCCCAGGGGTAAGGCACGATACTGCCAACCAGTAGTTTGTGGGATCGAGCCTAGGCATAGCCTAAATTTATAATTTCGTTGTTTGAGCTTTTTCTTGTTATTTCCAGCTTGTTTCTTAATTTATGTAAATTATTTGATTTCTAGAACCTTATAGTCTAAAAGGTTCTACTGTTGTATATAAAGATTGTACTTGGGTTACAACTTGGGTTATTAAAAGTCTCGAGTTGAGATCTATCTACCTTACTTGAATACAACGTAAAACCTTGGTGTAATGTTACTCCAGCTTCACGGAGTAACGTCAGAGATAAGTTTTAAAAAAACTTACCTTATGGTCCTCGGCAAATCTCGTTTGCAATTATCAAAATGGTATGTGCAGAACTGGTTGCATAGTTTTTGAAGCACTGCATCAATATTGTCATCTGAACTGTTCAAGGAATATACTCCATGTCTGACCTTTCTTATCCTAGTAAACAATAATTTTTTTTAAATGTGAGTAACAATTTAAGTAATACTTGTTATTACGTTGTCAAAGTTTCATTTTCATAACACTTAAACTCTATTTTGCTTATATTTATAAAGCTTTATATACCCGGCCGGTACACCGGTGCACTCTAATATTGGTATTGAATTGTATAACTCTTTTATTTTATGCCCATCGATTCCCTCCTCACTAGTCAGCAACTCATCAGGATATTATACCCTTTGTTGGTGTCAGCATTATTTTATATTGTTTTTAATTTGGATGTCCGACAGAATCTCGGCCCTTCGAGAAGTTTAAGAACTTCCTCGTAGACCCCTGTGAAAATGCAGAATGTGTGCTAAGCTAGAATAGGTATTTCTATTCCTGTCATGGGTCAATGTACCATGCCTTTCCCAATTCTTTTCTAGAACATGTCATACAGTTAATTCTCGTACTTCCATAGATATTTGTAAATATGAAAATTAAATCCAGTTGAGTAAATCTGATCAATCATTAAAAATCAAATAAAGATGTTCAATAAACTTTTAAAAAAAATTACATTATAATGTTCATATTAAAATCTTACGATTTAAACCCACTTACTTTTACGTGCTTATCCATTTTAATTTATTATTTCGCAAGGCCAGAAATATATTTAAAAAAATTATATCAAAAATCGGAAAACCAAATTACTGCTTCGAGTTTCCTTGGAAACCAATAACGGTTCCCATATTAAGTAGGGGAACTAGGGACATTTGACCCATAAGGATACATGACCCAATGCCTTTTTCTCAGCATTGGAAAAGTTTTATGAGTTGGAAGTGGCATCATTTCTTTCCTTTCAGTCAGCAAACCACATGGTGAAAACCCCCAACTGAATCATTGCGTACGTGTTTAGCTATAAGAAGAAATACGTTTTCATGCACTGAAAGTAAATTTTTGGTGCCATAAGATTTTTCGGTCTACTTTTTTTGGTTTAAAGGAAAGATTTTTTTTAATTAGTTACTTGTTTTGTTCACGCTATTGGCTACAATTACGTGCATAATAGTGCTAATGTAATTATTCGCAAATGTCTTTGTTTTGGGGTTAATAAAAAAAAGTGCAACTAGGGATACTTGACCCAAACCAATTAGGGATACGTGACCCAAGTAAACAACACAGAAGTAGACAGAAGTAGGCCAAGTAAATTTTTTAAGAAATCACGGGAGTCCCAAAAGTAAATGACTGGGTTCGTCTGGGAGTACAAGGTTTGTTGGGAAAGTACAAAAGATTTTTTTTTTAACGAGCTTACAATTCAGTATGCAGAAAGAATCGATGGAAAATGTTTTAAATGGCCTGAAATGGATAATACATCCCAAGTTGATATGGATCAAATAGAAGATTCTTCAACCACCTGTGTTTTCTTAGCAAAATAAAAGAATCCCCAGTTTTGTATTTAGACAAGATTTTACATTTAAATTTGATAAGTTCGTTAATATAAGCATAATTAATGTAATAAAAATAAGAAGTAATAATTTTGTCTTAAAAAACTATAAAATCTATTTAAACTTTATAATATGATGTTAGTTTTGTTATTAGGTAAAAGTATTTTGATAATTTTAAGTCTTAAATTAAGATTAGTCTTATTTTAAGACCAATTTTTTGGGTTGGGTCACGTATCCCTAATGGGTGGGTCAGGCATCCCTATGCATTGGGATACATGACCCAAAACTAAAGTTTTAAATAATTTATATTTTACTAATACTGCAGTTAACACTTCAGAAAAATACTAATATATATTGGGTAATACTTATTAAAGTATAAATTGACTGCATTTGCACATCCATAAGTAGTGTTTTTTAAAAGTTACAAGCCAAAAAACTACAAGTTGGGTCATGTGTCCCTGGTTCCCTATAAAATCGACCTAAAAAAAAGAATAGGAACTTTACAATACATTTTTTTTTCTAGAAATCTTCTAGTGAACTCAATTACTTCCTAAAATTTTATAGCAATCGGTTTAAGTTAAACAGACAGACCTTAGACATACATTCATTTTATTTATACAGATTTATCTTACCATTTTGAAATAGGAGCTATTATGTACTTTGTGTCTTTGATGAAAACCAGAAATCCAAAAGTCCCCTGAAATATATTTAAATGTTATCCTTTATAGGAATTGTTTTTTTGATACCTTTTATTAAAGATATTTTTTACAATGTATCTTTCATCATAATTTTCTTACCTGCCCTATATTTAGAACAGCATCTAAGAATTCGATTGCTACAAATAAACCGTTTGGTTGTGTTGTGGATAGTTTCCAGGTGCTGATGGTAAGACCCTTTAATACAAAAAATAATAAATTAAAATCTAATCCTGACTCACAATTCAAAAGAATAAAATTGGAATGTGTGTATAGTGCAAAGGAAAATTGCATTTGGAAAAGTTATGTTATGTGCTTTTTAATTGGGTTGCGTAATTGGCTTTAGCTATTCAAGTTACCAAAGAAATATAAGTATATTCTGCGTTAATATGAACTTAGATATATCATGTTACTTTTAATAACGAAATGCTTAAAATAGATACTTTTTTAATAAAAATATAAAATGCAACTTATTATTTAAAATATAAAATGCAACTTATTATATAAAATATTTACTCATTGTAAAAACAACAATTGGAAATTATGTATAAAATTGCAAATTATGAGAAAAGTATAATCAATTTCTTATTTTTCAAACGTTCATCACCAATTTTATTAGCTCATTAAGGACGATTGACCGGAAAATTTGCAATGCGAAAGAAGCTTTCTGCTCAAGTTTATATAAATGAACAAAATATAAGGAAAATGAAGACTATATCACTGAAGAATTTATGTAAGACAAATTAATTACACTAATAAAAACGATTTCAAAATCTTACAGATAATGTTTGTAATCGGTAAGAAAGGTATTAACGGGTCGTTAATGAGTTAAGAAAAATTTTAATACACACGGTGAATAAAAAAAATTACACAATTGTTATTTGATGCTAAGTGGGACTTCTTGTAAAGTTATTCGCATCAAGCAATAACTTTTTTAGCAGAAGTTGAAAGACGAACAGGCAGGTGAAAAGGCTTTCAGTTCCTCTTATGTAAAAATTTCATGTTAATCCTTTATGCACTGAATGAATTTTGATTTTTACCTTTGCTTATTTTAAAGCTAACTGTGCGATTAATATTAATATATTGCGATAAGAAAGATTGCTGGAACATAAAATGCATTTTCTTATTAATTTATTTTCTTTTTTCGTCCTTTCTATTTATAATAACTAATTTACACTTGCATATATTTTCCCTTAAACGAACAAAGAAAAGTAAAACAATTGTCTTTCAAATGGGACTTATAAGCCCCGTCAGTGCATCGCGAGTTGGCGCAGGATAACCCGAAGTAAAAGTTTTAGGAAGAATTTACTTTACCTTTATCTTAAAGTGCTAAAATCGAACATGTCAATAAAAAAAAAATCTGTCTTTCCTCGTTTTCTAGAAATTGAACAATGGAGAGTGAAACAGCGGCCTTATAAGTGGTACTTATAAGTACCGTCAGTATATAAGAGTTAACGAGATTCGACTGTACTTACCACTGCCATCGAGATACAGTTGAGGATGAGAAGGATGACGTGTCTCAGGTAGATTCGGGTCTCCTCTTCCGATGGTGGGGGGTTCGAATTGCCTTGGTGGACTGGGGATGACTCTGCACTGGAGCTGTTGGATGACGGCGACAGAAGGTGTCGGCCGCTGAAAGACGTCTCGGACCGCCTCATCGTGCCACATATCTTCCACGGGGAACTAATGGGGAGAGATGTCAATGGTTATGTTTTTGAGTGGCAAAGTAAATGCTGAATGAATACAAATTATTTTTCGAGCCTCGATTGGTGAATCAATGTCACTTTGGAACAGAAGAGGCATGGAGAGGGATTTTAATGATTATGTTTCAGGATTTGAGTGGCAACAGAAATGCTTAATGAAAATAAATCATTTCTTGAGCCTCGATTGGGGAACAATGTCACATGAGAACAGAAAACTGATCGAAGGAAGAGAGGAGAATCAAAGATAGGAGGAATTACATCACCTAGAAAAATCATCACCATCGCGGGGAAGAAGTGGTCCCAAAATAAACCCCAAGACTGACAACGAAAAAGTATCATATTTGGCAACTTAGCAGCTGCTGGTGAAACAAAGTTGCCATTTTTTTAAATAAGTAAAAAAGAGTACATTTTCGTATTAGATTTGTTTTATTATTACACAAATTTAAAGTATCTTGATGTTCTTTGAAATGAAAAGTCGAAAAGAAAAGATAAAGAAATCGAAGTTTTAAGGCATTTGGAGAAAACTATTGCTAAATACCTTAAAATAACATGACAGGGACTTGACCTTTTATGAGCTGTTTGAGTTTTTATTTACTATACTTACTGAGTACTACTATACTGAGTTTGACTTATTTTACTATAGAGGCATAATTTTTTTTTACATTCTTTCTAGCATTTGTTGATCTTAAATATAATTAAAGTTATTTAGTTATTATTTAAGTAACGTATTACGTTGACCTATTATCCCATGAAGCAATGGCACATGTCGTTTCTTTCAAGGCTTATTTTACATATGAATGTGTAATAAGGTCTGGTAATTTAAAAAAACTTATATATTCAGATCTTGTTTGTCACTAGAAATACTTTTGCATAGTAGGCGTATTACTTAAACAGTTTTCTTTAGAATTCCAACTACTTCTACCACTACCCCTTTATAAATCTATTTCCAGAATCTTTTGAAGAATTAAACAGATTTCAATAAAAATGAAATATTTCAGCGACTGTTTATACAGGCGTGCAATTAAATATATAACGACTACACTAATATATTACTTACTTTTCGGGTGTAGTTTCACAACTGGTTTGTGGATGTTTCTCAGAATGCTTTTCTTGAGTCGTAGCTGTATCTTCTGAAATATTAACACATTTTTTAAAATTAACTTTGAAGTTATAATTTTTACTCCCTTTAAATGTAAGAGACAAAGTGCATCCATTTTGCAATCGTTATCTTTCTGTATTTAAACTACAACTGTGTAAGCTTTGTTTTTGAAGGTTAAGGGAACAGTTTCGTCATAAATCGTAAAAAAAATTATGAAATATTGCTGATACTGACTCATGAACTTTCTTTTGATTACGTTATTGAAGTTGATGTTATGACTGACAGACTGAATGACTGTAGAAATTTTAATAGTTACTCTCTGTTAAAAATTGAGTTTTATATTTTTATTTCCTATTCTTCTTTGTTCAATTATATTTACTCAAAGTTACAATTTTTACTTTAAAAAATATTACAAAGATATTTTTACTTCAAAAGGACACTCGTACTGAAGTTAAAAAAATTGAATTTTATAATATATCAAGTAATATAAATATTATATATATATTGATATATGACTCATGAATCAATTTATATTATATACTATATTAATATTGATTTATGAATATCATGATGAAAATGACTAATATATAATATTAATAATTACTCTTTAAAAATTGAGTTATATATATATTATATATTATCCATACTATTACTATATTATAGTTACAAATATATATATTAATACAAAGTATAAATTTTTACTTTATAAAAAATATTAAAAGATATTTTTACATTCAAAACATACTTACTATAGTTTTAAAAAAAAAATTAATTCTATCACTATGAAAAACAGATTCTACAAACCGAGTTACATATCTACCCCAAGTAGGTTTGTATTTCTAGGGTTGATATGGCCAGAGTGACATCATAGAATGCAATTTAAATCGTATTTAAACAAACCAAATTTAATAAAATTGATTTTCCTTCTCGAAATTCTCTTCGGCATGAAAATGAAAAAAAAATTATATACTTAAAGAGTCAAATTGCTGCTTTCAGAACAATTTTACAAACGAAATATCCTGGGAGTTAATATTTACCCAAGTTTGTACCCCAGTTTACTATAGTTTAAAGGTAAAAAAAAGGTTTGTAGTCTCTCTAGGGTTAGGATGACCTG
Source organism: Oedothorax gibbosus (assembly GCA_019343175.1). Lineage (NCBI taxonomy): Eukaryota > Metazoa > Arthropoda > Arachnida > Araneae > Linyphiidae > Oedothorax > Oedothorax gibbosus. The sequence continues at coordinate 418,371 of JAFNEN010000270.1, forward strand.
ACGTACTACGTACTGCATTGCGCAGCACAGTTTAATTTGTTACTCAGTTTTATAGTAATAAAAATTGTGCAAATTGTCTAAGTTTTTTATAGTTTTTTTCAAATAAAAACTAAGTAAATAAATATTTATAAAATTTAATGATGATTTCGTAGTCGAAAAATTTATCTCTGAAACAAATCTGGTCAGGCTATTATTCTTCGGTTAAAATGTGTCTAAATATCGTTGTAAATTCAAGAACGTTATTCTGCACAAATATTTAAATTTTACAAATAATTGTGTAAATGACGTTTTTTTTACAACCACACAAGGAAGATTTTTGTTTTACCTCTGTTTGTTTATAGCCACTTGATATCAACTTTTATTAGTAGTCGTACGTACACAGTCACTTATAATATTATTTTTGTCGAAGTTGCAAAGTTGTTACGACTCTGGCTCTTTTTAAGTTGGGCCAATGTACAGCGACTTGAATTTTACTTAATGTGGAAATATGCACTACCTGGGTCTGATTTCGTCAGTTTATAAATAGCTATTCCCGCTCCGCTAATCAGATCATTTTCTGTGGGCAGTACTCCTGGCTTCTCTTCTTTCTCGATAGTTATTCCAAAATCGTTCTTCCAGTTTTCTATCTTTTCACTGTCAGCTTCGGACAACTTTTTGACTTGGTTATTGGGCGAACGGAAATATAAAACTATACAAAAACTTGTAGTCACTAAACACAAAAAGAGGATCGTGATTGAACCAACTGCCTGGAAAAATAAAAATAAAAGTTAATTTGTATATTTATTAGCAATTTAACATTTAAATTCTAGATAAATTACAATTTCATTCATACAAAATTGCATGGATTGAGAAAAAATTGCACAATACCTTACCTCACTTGTCCCATAAATGAAAATTGGTAATTCCTTATCTAATTCAGGTTCACACTTGCCCATACTGGTGAAGATTAGAATCATTGATACAATAAAAACCGGACATCTAAGAGGGAAATTTTTTATAATTGTATTATTAAGTCATTTGCAGAATAATAAACCCATTTATGTGTTGGGTTTTTAGGCAGCATAAAAAATTAAAATTAAAAAAATATTCTATATTATTAACTTTGAAAATACTTATTGGCTTCAATGTTTTTCCTCGAACTGTACGTCAAACTCTACAAAGCTTAAAAAGGGGAAAAATATTCATAACAAAACTGAACCCTTAAAAACGAGAACAAAACTTTTCTACCACCCTTTATGACTATATATATATTTACTATGTAACCATTGAATTTACTATTTATACGAACAATCAGGACTAGAACATTTGAACATTCAAAAACATCGTTTAGCGATACTATTTAAATACGTCGCCAATTACGTACAATTTTGCTACTGAGCATGTGCGTCTTGCCCTCTGAAGCCTCTATCAAAATGCCGGACCCTGAGTTGAAAACCGTTGCAAGTAGACGAAGGCTGTCCAGGTAATACGAGTATATTATAGAACATTGGTCTGCACCATAGAATATCTACTGGAAGTATCTCTCAATTGGTAATGGATCTCAATTTGCGTGACCAGTCAGCTCCAGCAAAATGGTATAGACTACATGCGCAGTAACGAAAAATCACATCATTTGGAGACACGTTTTTTTTTTATTTTTACAAATGATAATGGTAGTGAATGCTGATGAATCGTTAAAAAGAGCCAAAAACCAGCACAAAAGTTGTAGAACAACCCAAATAGTTTTCTCCAAGTATCTATAGTGTTTTCTTAATATTGATAACGGGGCAGTACATCCAGTATACAACACTGCCGTGGGCAGGTAAACTGCAGAAACTAGCCTAATGACTTAGACCATTGTTGCAAACACTCATTTTACTCTAACCTATAAGGAAGTATGCTGAAAAACTGATTATTGCAGAGCAAAAATGATCCAATTCATTGTTGTGGTTACTGCCGTTTATAGGCTCACGGCAGAATAGATCGTTGGTCTGCATCCGCCAAAAGCCGCTATACACGTGTAAAAAACTATTTCGTAAAATAATGCTCGCTCACTCCATAAATGCAGTTTACCCGCTCACGGCAGAATAGATCGTTGGTCTGAATCCACCAAAAGCACGTGTAAAAATGTCTATTTTGTAAAATAATGCTCACCCCAAGCCCATGCAGTTGGGCCAAAGCATACTGCTGAGAAAGGGGGATCCCGGATACCTCCTCATGCAGACCATGGTGATGGCCAGCACGGCCACCCACACCCGAGACATGATCTGGCCGCACGAGATGAAGGCCACCTGCACGTACATCGACCACTCGGAGTGAGCCCACGAAAGCGACCACACGAAGATGCCCACGGACATCAGCATCTGGGGATAAAGAGACAAAAGTATTAATCTTTAACTGTTATGAAATAAAATTTGGTACGTGGTAAAAGTTCCGGTCTCTATTAACGGTTGTTCAACTTCAACATAAGTACACAGTCCTCGAACGACCGAATAGGAAGGTAAGCCGGACTTGCCCTTTCAATATCAAGGGCTCCCTAAATCTGGTCGGTATTTTTAGATGCAGCTACACTAAAATTATATGAATATCACATGGTTCGTTTTAATTTGTAAAAATTTTCACTCCATAATAGCTTGATGTTCAATAAATACTTATCACCGTTAACCATGAAATGTTACGAAATTTTAAAATTAGTAATATTTTAGTCGGTGACATGGCAAAGGGTTTCTCCTTCGTAAAAGACTGTAGCTTTCTGACTGTACTACACAAAGCACAATTCGACAAATAGATTATCGATCCTACAAAAATGGAAGCAGATCACCTTGCAGTGGGCAGTCGAAGCGTTACTAGCTTATTAGCTACCCGCGAAACCGAATTTGGTAGGTGAGAACCACTCACAGCAGGTTATCGTGTCAGCTGAATTTTAAAGTATTAATCTCGACATGTTGCAGACGAGTCTATCCACGGCCGACTCAACTTGTAAGCCCATAGAAGCTCTCTGGGGCGTTTTACTATCCGTCCGGTTTGGGTAATCGGCTGTTCTGAAAGAGAGGAATGAAACCTATTCGGAACCTGAAAATAACAATGAAAGTGCGCGAATAGGTTTCGTGCTTTTCCTGCGGAAGAGCCGACAATCCTAACCGGACGGTTAGCGTGATGATAAGAAAAGCTTCAGTGGCCTTAAAGTTGAGTAGGCCGTGATCTATCCCGGGGAACGGCGAGTCATAATTCGTTTATAAACCCCTTCTTTCTCGCTTCCGTGAAAAGGGCAGGATGCGATTGTTGGCTCTTCCTATATGAATATTGGATTTTTCTAGAATTTGTTTTAAATTTCAAACTAAAAACATATGAAAAATAAAAAATGAATTTATATATTTACTATACACTTATTTTTAAACATAATTTTCTGTTATAAAAAATAGGCACTTTCATGACCAATTTTTTAAAAAAAATTATCCCATCGTTAAAGGGTTAACACCTGTTGTCAACGATTTAGGTAAAAACTTGCATCTATTGCTAACTGCTGTTTTGCATATTGTTGTTGTGACTAATCCTCCTTGGTCTGACGAAGTCAGAACAAGTCCAAAAGATTGTTGACCCGAAGAAAGTCGATAACCAGAAGAGGAAAAAAGAAATATCCTCTCTGGAAAGGCCGACGCAGTCCAGAATGTGTTCGGGAGAGGCCTGCTGAACATGACATTTAGAGCAAGTTGTAAAGATCTTCCTGCCCTCCGAGAACGAGAGACATTTCAGGTGGCCACTTGCCAATCTGGCGACCGCAGTGCAGGTGGGTCTGTCGCAATTGAGAGCCAGTGAAGAGCCCGGCTCCTTGCCCGCATACCAGTGATGACTGGGAGGGATTCTCCACTCCTTCGAAATTTCAGAGTTGACAATGGATTGGTGTTCTAAGAAGGTAAGGGCCGAAGAGGAGGGATTGGAGTTACTACAACCCTCCTTGGCAAGACTATCTGCCTGCTCGTTTCCATATACGTCAACATGGGATGGGATCCACTGTAGGAAAATATTACGGGTCTTTGAAATAAGCTTCAGTTTATGGAGAATAGAAATGCTAGTCTGGTCTCCAACCGCAGTCCAATTATAGAGGTGTTGAAGAGAGCCGCGACTGTCTGAAAAAATCCAAAGGTCCTCATAGTCCACTTCGTGAAGGATAGCCTCCAGACCTTTATCAATTGCAATGAGCTCGCACTTAAAGACTGATGAAGAGTCAGGATTTCGAAGGCTCATTCGCAAATTATCCCTGGGTTTCTCAATATAGATGCCACTGCCAGCGCGGCGATCCAGTTTGCTCCCATCTGTGTAGATTTTAATGGCAGTGTCGGGGACCATATTAATGATTTCCAGAGACAACTGCCTAAGATGGGCAGGGATCGAGTCCTTCTTGATAACAGGGATAGCAAGGTCAAAGTGAAAGTGGACTCTTGGAAGTCCTTCTGAGGGATCCAAACAAGATTTAAGAGAGTGGGGTTCAATATCATGAAAAGGCAACCGCAGTTGCTTGGCAAGACTGAAAGGACTGTTTTTCTTGAGCCTTTGATTGTTGTTCCAGTTATTAAGGTATAGAGAGGTTTTGTTGTGTTGGCCATAGCTGGAAAGCTTGTTGAAGTATTTAGTAAGATTGGCCTTCCTTCTAGTTTGAAGTGGTTTCAGGTTAGCTTCAAAGAGAACTATATTACTAGGGCAGCTACGCCTTAGTCCAGTTATGATTCTCGCAGCACTAAGTTGAACTTTCTTCAATTTAGCCAGGTTGGTAGCTGAGGCACAGCTATAAACAGGAAAACCATACTCCAAGACAGGCCTGATGAGAGACATATATGTGTTTCTTAGTGTAACTGCATCAGCTCCCCAGTCTTTTCCAGCAATGTATTTAAGGATATTCAATCTATTTCTGGCCTTTGAAGCAATGTGATCTATGTGTTTGTTGCTTGTCCATTCAGGATCCAAAATATAACCCAGATATTTAGGGTGCTTCTCATAAGTGAGGTCCTGATTGTCCATTTTTAGTTTTGGCTGGTAATTGTATAATTTTCTATTAGTGGTGAAAAATGTGGCGATGGACTTAGTAGGATTGAAGCAGAGTTTAGAGTCAGAAGCAAAGTCTGATAAAGAAGAGAGAGTGTTGTTGAGTTCTCTTTCCAATTTGGTTAAATTGCTGCCAGAGCTCCAGAGAACGATGTCATCAGCAAACAAGCCGATGTTCACCCCAGGGGGTGGTAATTTCTCAATGCCTGCCAAAAAAAGGGAGAAGAGAAATGGGCTGAGGACTGAGCCCTGGGGGACGCCCTATCTAAGCACAACTCGGTCGGAAAAGGTCTTGTTATATTTTACTCTGATAGATCTATGATGTAGGAAATCCGAAATCCAGGCCAAGGTATTTCCACGAAAGCCAAAAGTATCATGTAATTTAATTAATAACTTATGTCGCCACACTCTGTCGAACGCTTTCGTAAGATCCAAGAGAGCAGCAATTGTATGGTGGGTAGGCTTAAGATTTTGAGCGTCTCTGATGTTTTGGCAGAAAAGCAGGATTTGATCAATGGTGCTATGACCCTTCCTGTAGCCAAACTGTTCGATTGGCATAAGGTTTTTACAGTCCAAAAAGAATTGGATTCTATTAAGAATAATTATTTCCATGATTTTGCAGGCTGTGCAGGTCAGCGTAATGGGTCTGACGTCCTTAGGGGAGCAAGACTTTTTGCCAGTTTTCTTAATGGGAATCACAATTGCCTTTTTCCAGTCTGATGGAAGGCGTCCAGATTTCCAGGAGAGATTGATAATGTCAAGTAGATGCTGTTTCCCCTGATGGCCTAGGTTCTCGAGCATTTGACCAAAAACGCCATCTGGACCAGGAGATTTGGTCAGGCCTGCTTGAGCTTAGTCTCCTGCACAGCGATCACCTGAACTTCCATTTTCAAAGCAATATCAAGCAACTGATCAAGTTTAATTCTAGTTCCCGGGGTAGTCAGACCATTAATATTGCATTGTAAAATTTTCAAAGTCTGTGAAGAGCGTGGAGACCGTAAATTATTTATCACTTGTGATCCTCTGCTTAAACCACAAGCTCGTCCCTGATTATTCTGCGCGACGGACGATGCAGCATCAACATTCTGGGTCAACGAGTTCATAAGGAGGAGGAAAGAAGCAGCTTCTGTTGATCCGAAGATTTGAGCACCGTAGAGGTAGAAGACTGTCTTGGCTCATGTTGGTGTTATTTTTGGTCTGGCGCCTACCCTCTGGCCTGCCCGGCTTGGGTGACCCTGCCGGTAGAAGACTACCGCCAGTATAGCCCATCGGGTCATAGGTGCACGCAAGCCTCACCGCCACGACAAGGCAGGAACACCGAGGTGAGGCACCGAGTGAGGTTTGCATATTAAACCATTATTGTGTTTTCCATCCAAAATTTGTATTTTACCATCACCAGTGTTATGACATATTTTCTAGTTTAATGTTGAGAGTGAGAGGCGTTCATATAAAGATAATGTGGTCGTTTAGACATTCACGGCAGAAATCCGATCTATACACACAAGCTAATATTTATTATTGTAAGTATATATGATATTCTTACTTGTGAAAGAATTAAGCACCCTGTGATTTTATAAATTCGTTGCTTTACTTTCCGACTGATGAGAAAAGCTAACCCAATCCAGACCTGTAAGTAAAACAGCTTTTTTTATTAATGAGTCAAAGGATAAGTAGAAGTTATAGATTCAGAAGAATTCGTCTAATTTTGTAACTACCATTCATAAGTTAAATCGTTATATACATTGAAAAAAAATATTTTTAACCGGAGAACTTAAAAGCTTTTTAGGCAATATTTCATACAATTGTATAAAAGTTGTTGAATGTGTGGATACTTACGCAAGATAAGAAACTAAGAATACTTATAACAAGCATCGTTGCTCTTAGTTCATCCGAAAACTCTTCAATACCTTTTACTTTCAACGAGAGCATTCTTGCCAATACAAATACTACAGGACCAAACAGACCCGTGCACAGTACCATAGTAGAGGCCATCTGAAATTTAAAATATAACCTTTAATTAGAATTAAAAATACATGTTTACGATTTTATCAACAATGATTGTTTAAAGATAAAAAAGAATTTTTAGAAAAATAAATCCTTAAAAATTATTATTGTTATTAAGGTACTATTATTTATTTAAATATTATTTAAAATCTTTGGGCACGGGTTTAAAGTGAGTTCTCCAGACGCCGTTTAATCATGGTCTCAAAACTATCGACTTCATTACAGAAGCTACAGATTTTATTTTTACCCATATGTACTTGGAAATAAACTCTATTTATTGAAAAGTTTTAAAGTGGTAGGAGATATTCAGCTCTCAACTATTATTTTCCAAGGGTCTTATGCAACCTATTTAAGTACTTCCTGGAGTACATAGACTTGTATTTAAAAGCTCTTTTGAAATGAAATACATATTTATATTAATGACTCTACAAAAATAATATAACTAATTACACATTTTTTTACAGATTTGCAAAGCATAGTTTTATACTTGATCTATTTCCTTTCACTAAACTTTAGCAATTTATTCAACAGTTTTAAAATGCATGGATGATTGATAATTAGTTAATTTTTTTAAAAAAGTAGATGATTTGGAACGTCCGTATTCCCAGAGACGTGTCCTAAATTAGTTTCTTTGTTTGAAATTACTCAACAAATAAATTAAGAATAGTGATCCGAAATATTCTTTGAACTAACTATCTTGATTGTAAAAGATGTGTTTTTCTCATATAACTTAATGGATTTCCCGTATTGTGAAACAGAAACATATGTAAATACAATGAAAAACTTGAATTTATGAAAACAAATTTTTTGCAAGGAATGATTGGGTTTGAACAAAAATGCCAAATATAATGAATTTTTTTTTTCAACTGTTTCAGAATCATAAATTATTCCAAATCTTGGATTAAGAGGGAATGAGCCCGCTGGACCGCGGGTATCCATACCAAAGGGCCTCAGTGTTAATCCAATGGGGAAAATATTTTCTAAGCCACATTTTTTCGGCTGTATTGAATATTTTTTCAAACGGTTTTTTTATGTGATAAATGCAGCTAACTTACAGTCTTCGAGAATCCCACTTTTAGGAATTGGTTAGAATATTTTTTTAATTTTCAAAAAATAATTTTACATAAAATATTCAAAGAAATTTTAAAAAGTGGGATTATAGAGACCTGTAAGTCATCTACATTTATCATTTATGAAAAACCGTTTGCAAAAATATTCAATACACAGAAATGTGACTTAGAAAAAAAATATTTTTAAAATTAGATTTTACACTGAGGCACTTTGGTTTAGAGACCCTCGATCGATCAGGTTCATTCGCTCTTCATTAACATAAAAATTACCATTTCCGTCCTGAGTCCATACTCTGCCGCGAACAGCATCACAATGGGCCCTGTTGGCACCATCCCGTAGAGGAAACCAAAGTCAGCCAAGTCTTCCACATCCGGAGCTCCGGCACACAAGGTAGAGACACTGCTTCGAGAGATCAGAGGAGACACTAACCTGGAAAAACAATAATTTCAGTTAGTTGTCGAGTTACTCACCCCACTAGATACTTGTATTAGTATGTACGCAGAAGCTCAACAATTTACTCGTGTCACTTTTTATTTACTTGTGCAAGTACGTACACAGATGCGAGACAAATAAATGATTTCAGTTAGTTGTCGAGTTACTCACTATCTACTTGTACTACTACGTAAACAGATGCGTAAAAATTAACTCGTGTCACTTAATATTTACTTGTACAAGTATACGTACACAGAGACGTGACAACTAACAATTTCAGTCAGTGGTCGAGTCACTCCGTACTACTTGTTCCTGGAAACTGGTCCAAAATGATTAGGATGATTAGAATTTTACTGTATGTCTGTTAATATGTTGTAGTTATACAGACACGATTTACTTACATTTTTGTGATTAAAAGTACAGTGGGTATCAGCAATCCTTCCTTTTTCGTATACATCGATTCTCCAGTCCTCGCTACAGAAAATCCAAGAAGGAATAGTACGGAAGCAGAAAAGGCAGATGAAAGAATCTGTAAAAGTTCAGATGAACAAAGTGTAAGTTTTTTTTTAAAATACTAAATTAAAGAATGTAAGATGTAGAATAAAGTTAAAGAAATGTCTATATATGGTATGGTAATTTATTAGGTACGAATCAATGGATGCATGGGGTGCACCGAAATAGAATGAAGCCGAAATTCGTCCAAAAATATCGATTTTTTTGTTCAAGTAAGGAGATGATGTTGAATACACATGTATATGAGACGATGGTCTTTAACTTGACGGAACATTATTATATCGCGACAGATTTTTGGTCCTACCCCAGATTCCAAGCTAAATTAATCCACATTTCAATAAATATTCCCTTAACTAACTTCCTTCACATAAATTAGTTATAACAAAACTTTAATTTTTCCTCATACGTAATTTCATGTCTAGTAAACCTTGAATTTAAAACTTATTTATGAAAAGAATTCAGCACAGTTCTACAATGGATGATGGATGAATATTCTAAAAAAATTTCGATCGCATAGTACTTTCGGTAGAAAACTAAGAGAACATCTTTGACCTTGTACTCATGAGACTAAAAAATCCTAAACTCCTCGTCACAATAGCCCGTTAGTAGGCCAAGGCCAGCCGTGCCCATTTCAGCTTACTTGACCTAGGGCTCTGGGATGCTAGGTATATATATCCTAGTTAGTTGGTCAACCTCACGCGGAACCTCAGTGTTTAGTTCCCAAGCATGCTTTGTCCTCATTTTATCAACCTACTTAAGGGATGAAATGATGAGTCAACCTTGCCCAAGTCATGAACTCATAAGACTAAGACCTTTAAACGGACTCAAACCTACCTGCAGTATTCCGAAAAGCACACTGGGCAGTCCAGAACTGAACACAAAGTTCCCAGCCACACCAAGGAGCGTCACGAAAACGACTGGATTCTTGAGAATGTTCCACGAAACGCTGCCCACAGTCCTGAACAGAGTTTGGTAGAAGGGTCTCTTCACAACATCACAGTCCTCAGCGTCTTTGTTCTTCTGTGCCTCCATCAGGATGAAACCCAGAGGATTCAGGAACAGTAGAGAGGTGGGAGCTATCAGGTACATGTATCCTGGGTACAGGGGACGCTTCATGCCATACAAGGACGCCACTGGTTAGAAAAAATAGTTTTGAAGTTGATCTTAAGATAAAAATAAACTTTAAATTAATATATTGGTCGCCAACGGGCTCAAGCCCGTCCAGGTAACTCAAAAGGCAATTAGATAAGACCTGGGAATCATTGAAATGGATAGGGCTTTTTTTGTAACTGTTGCTAAAGAAAAGTTTATTTTATATAAGTTCAATTATTGAAATAGTTTTATGGAAAAATAACTCAAAACTACTTTTTAGTCTTTAGTAACTGGTATAAGTTGTTTATTTGTTTACTAAATGATGCAGGGGCCAAAAACCAAACAACCATGTTAAATAATCTTAAGCATTAGGAGGATGAACTATTACTATATCTCATAGAGGTAGGACCTCCTACCTACCTCTATGCTATATCTTAAGTGAAAAACAAAAATTTGGAAGTGGCAGTCAACTTTAAAATATATGAAAGGCATTTAGCTTTTTTATGGTTTGCCCTATGAAACATACAATTAACAGGCAGTTTAATTAATCTTTTATTTATAAGACTTCATGAACAAAACGGTCCCTACAAGTAGCATATAGTATCGTTTCGACATTTAACTAATATCATTCAGGAATTGCCCTATTTGGACGACATCAAGAGATGGTCATACGATATACTGTGCTAATGAAGCAGCCTTAGGGCGAACACATATCACAACTCAAACAATCAATACTGTGCTACTGAAGGCGTTTTCTTTGAACATTTTCCTATTGAATTTAATTTGAACATTTCGATTGAATTGAATTTGAGCATTTTAATTGAATTTAATTTGTATATATTTATATTTAAAAACTTCTAGCTTACCTATGGGATAGGCGAGCCCGAAATCATTTCCCTGCGTGCAGAATATGCCGTAGATGCCCGCGTACGAGAGGTTGCACGGCCTGTGCACGATGACCGTGACGAGCGCCACGAGCAGGAACACGAGCAGCTTGCCCACGAGTATGCCGAGCACGAAGAGCCAGTTGACGTTCCTGAAGTCGATGGTCACCAGGTTGAGGAAGATGAGCGGGGGCAGGGTGAAGTAGGTCGTGAAGTCGTTCAGACCTTTGATGTCGGTCGTCGAGATGAGGTTGCAGCGGCCCGCCAGAAAGCTGCAACGTTTTAATTAAAAATAATATTTAGGTGTGATGGCAATGCCATATATACATACTTATGACAATGACATGTGTATACTTATTCTTTTTTTATTACTTAATTAATCTTAATTGTATACAAACTGATTTCTACATGAAAGTTATGCATTTCGCAGTTCATCTACACTGTAAATGCATGTTAGTTTAATGACGTGATCAATACTTGTATCAGTAGGGGATGTGTGTCCACCTAGGGTAACCGTGTAAATTTTTTCATCGCCCATAAATAAAAAAAATATTTGGTTTTGATTATATATTCCAAGTACTTGCGCAATCATAAATTTTGCCATACAAAAGGGATTTAAAATTAATTTTTTTTTCAGCTTGCATTAAGTAGTGAATACAGTGGCGTTCATTTTAAATGGAATTATTTCAAATCGTGTCTGCCGGAGAAAACGTTTGTCTTACACATAAAGCTACAAAACTAAAATTTTTAACAACGCTCCAATACCAAGTTGGATGATGTTATGACTTTTCTTATTATTATATTTCGAACTATTAACACTAAAACATATTTATATTATACCCACACACTGCTAATGGAAGGGGGACATAAAATTTCAGCATAAAACTGCGATTAAATGATATTTGCTTGCTAAGTTCTTACCCGCAGAAAACGATTGCAAAGCATTCAAATAAAGTCGGCAACAGTTGATCAAAATCGATATCATCTTCCTTCACACGTGAGCCAGTTATGTTCAAATCATCTGGTATAATCTGAAAATTAACACAGAAATTTAAGTTTCATGAACATTGAATGCAGAATTTTTTTAAAATAAGACTTGATAAAAAATTAAATCATTATATGAAAATGATATAGAAACTAGTACATATTTATTAGTTACTAGCAAATAAATACCCGTACTTCGCACGGAGTAAAAAAAAAAGTTTTAATTGATCCAAGTATATGTATAATTTAATCCATTATAGGATAATAAACTTCTTATTATTCCCGCTCGTTATAAAGTATAAAATACTGTTACTTATATTACCTTAAAAATCCAAAATATAAAAATACGCTATAAATGCACTCATAAAAGTCATCGTAATTTTCCTCATAAACATATAAAACCTTTTAGCTCATTTGGCGCGTTTTTGAAAAGAATTTGGCGAGAAAAGAGATATAGCTACATATACTCTTATTATACAGCTCTATCACAATGGCCTTCGAAAAACAAACCAATTATAAATTAAAAAAAAATTATTATTTGGCGCGTTTAAGTAAGAATTTGGCGAGTTTGGCAAAATATTTGGCGAAAAGTGAAAACAAAACCCTAATATGTAGCTCTAGTACGATGACCTTGAATGCGTTTTTGGAAAGAATTTGGCGAGAAAAGAGATATAGCTACAAACACTCTTATTATACAGCTCTACCACAATGGCCTTCGAAAAACAAACCAGCTTATAAATTAAAAAATATATATATTATTTGGCGCGTTTAGGTAAGAATTTGGCGAGTTTGGCAACGTATTTGGCGAAAAAATGAAAACAAAACCCTAAAATGTAGCTCTAGTACGATGGCCTTGAACAACCATCATTGTTATAATACGGAAGTAGCTTAAATATGCACATTTTTGCAATCAACAGAACCATCAATGAAGAAATCCATCACCTAAACCTACAATAAAATCCTAGAATGGAGACTGGACGGAATTACGTCACTTGAAACATATAAACTATTTTTCAAATAATGAATTTAGTTTCTGAAGGTAATGGCAACAGAATAAAATAAACATTTTCAATTTTTAATATTTTCGTTAAAAGTTTTATTTAATTTTTTCAGCAAATGGCATCAGGAAAGTAAAAAAATGATCGGATTTGAGCAAAAGTGGTGTATTTTTTTCAGAATATTCGAATTTTCTCTAAAAATAGAACATATTGAGCTCTAACAGTTCAAAAATCATAATCTAAGTATGAGCTACACATTTGTGCCAAGTTACGAGTCAAAGAAATGTCTAGTTTATGAGTCTATAAGAGACATACCCACAAACAAACACACACACAAAACTTCATTTTTATTATTATAGATTTCAATAACTTTGGTAATTTTTTCAAATGAAATTAATTTTATAATCTAAGAGCAGGTAGCGTTAAATAAAAAAAAAATTACGTTATTGTTATCAAATCTGAGCTTTCTGTCGACACACAGGAATTTTCGAAAATTTTAGAAGTTTTAAAGTTTAAAAGTAGTTATTTTGCAAAATACATGAAACGTATTTGCACAAAATAAATTATAATTTTTTTTCTTACTTTACACCACTGCAAAGTTTCAATAGCTGGTGGTATTTGATAAATGGCCCCAATTTGGGTCACTCGAGAAAACATGAGATTTCAGGATCTGCAATTATAAAATAAACTGATATTAAGCAAACTAAGGCAAAAAATTATATTAATATTTTAAGTATAAAAATACACATTTCGAAAATACAACAGGGTCGAAGGCCAAAATATGTGGCCCTTCGTACAAAAAAGATATAAATCTTCTCTCCGGAAACTTGTTTTCACTGCATGAGAAAATTTAAATTTTTAACTGAACATTTTATTTGTTGTTTAAATTGTTTGCGTAGCAAATTAATAGTTTACCTAAACACGAAGAAAACACAGAATCCACAAATTGCAAGATGGAGTAACTTGATTCAAGAGTACAATTTCGAGGTAAAGTTCAAACCTGGAGTAAAAATGGCACATGTAGATGCTCTTAGTCGATGCCCTGTGTTACAAGAAAATGATACCTTGGATTCAATAGTCGAGAACAACTTAGAAGTTTATCAAACCTTTACGGAGGACGAAAAAATGTTGATAATGCAGCATGCAGATCAAGAACTGAAACAGTTAATAGAAATCTTCGAAAAAGATCCTGATGACAGAACAAAAGACGAGAAAAACAAAATAAAGGATTTCGCGTACAAGAATAAAAGGTTGTATAGAAGAGTTCAAGAGAAAGATAACAGTAAGCTTTTATACATAGTACCTAAAAGTATGAGGAAAAGTTTAACTGTGAGATTTCACGATTTGAAGGGCCACTTCTCTGTTGACAAAACAATGGCAAAAATTAAAGAACTTTACTGGTTTCCATCGATGAAAAGGTATATCAAACAACATATATCCATGTGTTTCGAGTTCTTAGTAAATAAAGTACCAAGTGGAAAGCAACAAGGGCTTTTACATCCTATCAAACCAGGAAAACGACCTTTTGCTATAGTACATTTAGACCACTTGGGACCATTTGTGAAGAGTTCTAAAGGTAATGTTCATTTACTTGTTCTAGTCGATAACTTTACACGGTTTGTTCGATTCTATCCAACTAAAAGCACTTCAGTGAGACATGTTCTGAAATTTCTAGCTGAATTTGTTGATGAATTTGGACTACCAGAAAGAATTATCAGCGACAGGGGCTTATGTTATACATCACATGCGTTTGAAGAGTACTGCAGGGAAAATGGAATCAAGCAGACGTTGACTTCTACGCAGAGACCTCAGGGGAATGGAATGGTAGAGAGAGTTAATAAATCGGTACTCTCAGTTATAACAACAAGTATGACTGATCCTGAACACAAAGATTGGGACAAAACGATCAAGAAATGTGAACGTGACTTAAACAACTTGGTAAATAACACAACAGACAGAACACCCTTTTAAATGTTGCATGGATACACTCCAAGGTTCAGTGGAGAAGGATTATTGAGAATGCTTGCAGATGAGGATGCTGATACATGGGAAGACCCTGAAAAGGTTCAGTCAGAAGCAAGAAACACCATCGAAGAAAATCAAGCAAAAACAAAAAAGTACTATGACCAAAAGAAATCAAAGAATATGGTTTTCGATAAAGGAGAAATAGTCGTGGTTAGACGAACACCAAAACCAACAAAAACTCACCCTAAGTATCGCGGACCATTAGTGGTGACGGAAGTTTTACCTAACGACACGTACAGGATTGCACAGCTTGAACCAAAGGAAAAGGGTCGTTTCTACTGTACTACCGCACATGTTAGCCAATTGAAGGCTTGGCGATGTGAAACTGAACGAGAGGTGAGACGAAGTCTAGGACTGTTCACAGAGGAAGCTGAAATAGCCAAAGCAATGTAATTATTGGATCATCGAGGACGATGGATGTGTAAAGGATGGCCGAATGTTGGTATCACTCATATTTCGATGATTGTAAGAACGCGCGATATCGCGTGATTGTAGTAGTTTTTAAAAAAAGACGTTGAAGTCAGTTGAGACTTTAGAATAATAAAAGCAGGTGATGAGTTTATAAGTCCGTATCCTTCAGAGGCGGTTAGTGACACATTAACTTGCTGATGCAGTAACTTTCTATATCTACTATGACTTAGTAAACGGTGGTTAAAAATTTCTCGTGTTTTACAGAGTGTCTTACTTTCGTGCATCTTACAGTATTGCTATCTTACATTTTAAACCATTTGTGTTATGTATGCGAGAGTATCAGAAAAAAACTAATTTCAACTTCGACAACATCGTCACTATCCACAAGAACAAAAAATATCCATAACATCAGTTATTAAATATCAAGAAAAATTAGAACACCATAGGAATGTATCGTAATTGACTTGTTTTAGATGACGTAGTTCGTTTCAGCTTTCATTCCTGCATTTATTTCGATTAAGCCTCCGATTGGTGCTCTGTTCCCATGTGAAACTGATTTATTAATCGAGGCCAGATAATTTTTTTCCATTCAGCATTTCTGTTGCCCCGCAAAACTACAAAACATGCCCATTTCATTCTGTTTAGAATAAACAGAATTATTTTTACATTGTACCGGTTGATGAAACGTTAGCGACTTGACCAGATTTGTTTCAGTGATTGACTTTTCGACTATGAAATCCTCATTTAAGTTTCATAAATCATATTATATTTACGTTGGTATTGTTTGAAAAAAATTATGAACAAAAAAATAACTAGACTATACTTGCACAATTTTTATAGCTAGATAGTTTAATAACAATCTAAACTGTACTGCGATTTACAGTACGTCGGGCGTGGCCATTCTAGACGATACATAATAAAGACATATCTTGCAAATGTGTCAATATTTATATAAAAGAGAAAATCACACTAAACTGATACGCATCTTTATGTAAATTCCCGCCAAAGCAATAAAACCCATCACTCACTTATCAATTCTCTTCTCACGCTTCTTAAGGGTCATGACCAAAGATACCGGACATTTTATGAGGTAAGATAAGTGAATCACATGGAGGACAATTTTGTTGAATTCTTTCCTTATGGAGCAGAGTATGCTGAGTGCAAAGTTATAAAAGTTTATATATATATATATATATATATATATATATATATATATATATATATATATATATATATATATATATATATATATATATATATATATATATATATATATATATATATATATATATTATATATATATATATATATATATATATATATAATATATATATTATATATATATATATATATATATATATATATATATATATATATATATATATATATATATATATATATATATATATATATATATATATATATATATATATATATATATATATATATATAATATATATATATATATATATATATATATATATATATATATATATATTATATATATATATATATATATTAAAATTATATATATATATATATATATATATATATATATATATATATCTTTCAGTTTATCGAATCTGATTGAGCCGGTGTTACGAGGCTTTGTATCTGATGCTAAAAATTTACAATGCAAGTGAATAGTACTTCATTACGCCTCATTTGCTTGCAGACCCTGTGAGAGAGAAAGAAAATTTTGTCCAGGACCTCAAAATCAATATGTTTAAGTCCAAAACAGATGTAATCTTTTATGTAACTGTTGAAAAATGTAACTTTTACAAACGTTCTAAAATTTGTTTTCCACAGAGAAAGTAGGACATCCAATTATCATTCCATAATATACGCGGGAAAGTGGTCAATTGATAAATTTGACTTTTTTTTGAAATTGCTAAAATATGCAAAATTAAGAGATCTATCAATCGATGCAACTCTTGAAGTGATCAGTACAACCAACGGGCTATAATAAGCAGATACTTTTGTTGTTCACAAATGAAATGCAATTGGAAGTTCAAAATTTTAAATGATTCTCCTGAAAAATCGACATTTTGAAGATCTACCACTTTGTGCTAGGCACCAGCCAATCTCTCCAATGCCCTGTCGAAACATACTGAGCCTAAAGAATATTTAAATTAAAACTTTTTTCGTACTGAACTTAAGCTTTAGCATCATTTTATAGTTAAATTAGTATTAGGGTTACACTTAAGTAATGTTAATATTTCGTAGAAAAAAATATGAAATAAAAGCTTTTCGAAGAGGAAGTTTGTTACTTAAAATTGTTTTCAGTCTCTCACCATTCTACGACACGAAATGAAAATCTGCTAATATTCTTTGACACGGAAATATTTATGTGCATGGGCCGACCAGGCGGCGCAACGGTTAAGGAGCTAGCCTTTGGAGTTTCTGGGTTCAGGTTCGAATCCCGGTAAGGCATGGATGTTTGTGTTTGTCAATAAATGTTGTTATTTGTCTATGTATTTGTGTCGTCTTTTTCTTTGTGTGTCTCTTGTGCCTGTGTAATTTCTGGGGTTGAGTACAATAGACCTGAGGTCGCAGTGCTTGGCGAACTTGCCCCCCACCAAGAAAGTCATAGGTGCATGGAGGTTTAACCCAAGTTAATCAAAGTACTTAAATTACGTTGTTGCATTCGTAATACGTTTTTTATGTTCTGCAAGATAAGCAGATAGATTAATTAAATTTGGAGCGTTAAATTAAGAACCTAATAACCAATTACGTAAATATTGTATTAAGTTGGGAAAATTTCACTAATGAAAGGTCTAGTTGCAAAACTAGCATTCTCCAAAGTATAACTCGCCAATGATTGGACCTCTATCCTTATGTCTTGGTTACATTTTGGAAAATTTAGTTTTGCAACTAGACCTTTCACATTATGTAATATTTGAATCGGAAAAATCTACTTATTTATTTAATTAGAAAATAAGTAAAAAATGCATGAAATTAAGAATTATTTAAAAATAACTCATCTCTAATGGTTAAAGTATATCTGGGTCGTAAGTCCATTTTCCTATTTGGTTGCAGACTAAGAATAATGTTCCTCAGTTACGGAGTCTGTGAGTTGGAATCCCGTGTCCGGGAAGGTTCAGAGTCGGTTTATCTTAAAAGATATCTTAAAGATCAACCAACTTATAACTGGTCGTCTACTTAGGACTTGGATAGCCAAGTATACACCGATGCTGAATAAGTAAACCAAACCCTTAAATCACACATTAATCCTTGAAATTATAAAATATGGTTATGAACCCTGTCAGAAAAAGCACGTTTCATAACCGATGTTAGAATTTATGAAACATTGTAATAATGACATGAAAAAAATTATTTTGTTCTGCAATAATTCCAAGTAATGCCATTAGATAAACTGAATTTATGCATATGTATATTATTAATATAAAAACACAGGAAATGTTCATTTATCTTCTGGAGCTCATTTTAAGGCATAAAGTCATTTATATTTTTCAGTGTAAATGAAAAAGGCGAAATATTTTTATCACTCCACTTTTTTTGAAAAAATATTTAATGGGCTTGTTTCACGTGGTACGGAAAGAAAACCAAACAACCAATGGAATTGCAGTACAGAGAGCGTGACGCCACAAAAAACCAATTGGCTTGTTTTTCGTAATAAGGGAAGATAACCAAACAACCAATGACATTGCAGTAAGATTGTGACATCACAAGAAACATTCTCATTCCAAATAATATATTGTTTATCTAAAATTACAATGCACAGTTTCTGTAAAACGTGTTTTTCAGCATTAATGCTTAACATGCGGTGAAATAATAACACAAATGTTATTTTCTGTAAAAAAAAAAATTATATAAAGATACATTTCGTTCCGTTTAATTTTATTGTTCAAACGATAATTTTTATTAAGAAATTATCAAAACAATAATTTGAAATATTTATTAAATAAAATCAACATATTGTGTTTAGAATTCCATGTAGTTTGGCCATTGCATTTCTTCTAATACTTACAGAATTAATTATACATTTTACTTTAACAAATACGCATACTTTAAATGTACACTTATTTATTAAATGTAGAGTAGCTTTGCGAGTTATCGATAAACTTTATCATTAGGGTAATGAATAGACACCCTTTAAATTATCATTAAAATACGTTTAAAAATCAATCATATTTTCCTATCATTATCATGTGTATAATATCTTTATTTTGTACTTGAATGACCATATAAAAATTTAAAGGCTAAAAAGTTTAAGAGGAAAAACAATAATAATGGCATTTTACCTTTTTAAAAATAAAAAATTGGTTGACAACTATTAAACTTTCTAGGTTTACTTAGTTTTAAGTGTAAGAAATAAGGTTTTAAAAAATTTACGATATTTGTAAAGACTATCATCATGTAACCCGAATTTTTCAATGAGTTATTAAAAAGTTATTTAGAAAAATATATCATACTTGTGTACCATTTTTCAGGTTTTGGAAACAAAAAACTGCGAAATGGTTCAACCGAATACAGAAAATATGGTGAAATATTTCATCACTCAGCCGTGGCAGCTACTAGGAACCATATTTTTTTAAGTGTAACTAAGCTTCAAAATTTTAACAGTGTTATATGCTATTCGCAAAGACAGATGGCAAGTCATATACGAATGCAAAGAATTTGAACACCTATGAAACAAACTTAAGACCAACCAAAATGTCTCAGCCTTGGCCTCAGATACTAACATCACAAACGAGATCGCTGAATCAATGAAGAACTATATTGATTAGAGATTGAAGAAAAACTAATTTTCGAATTGTGGACTATCTCGATGTCTCATATACCTGAAGTTACCGCTCCTGTGCACTTCGTTTATTGTTTAGTTATTCTATTATGCGATTATCCTTGTTTGAGTTGTATTTTAACATATTGTATTTTAGCTAACAATTGTTTGATATTTTTTAAGAGTTGCTATTCACTCATCTGATTTTATTGTATATTAAGATTTTATACTATGTATTTTAATAAAAAAGTTTATAATAATTGTAGCATTGGTAAACGTCAACAAGAGAGGATCAGTCCAAATCAAACAGTCTTAAATAATAATGATTTTATTCTGTATTTTCAATTCCTAACATGTTTATTCGGAACACTCTTATTAAATTTTATTAGATTTCCTCCATGATAAACATTATCAGGATTGTTGTGACGACAGAGAAAGAACAAGTCGAGTTACTTAAACGTTTTCCCCGGATGAGTCGCCCAGCTCGGGACCGGGACAAATAATTCCCTTATGCTATTTCATTAGTTTCATAACAAACGTCATATATGTATGCACATCTGCACATTAAAAAGCTTATGAATTCTGTAACTACCTACATCTTATATTTACAAATGAAACTCACATAGGCTTTCTAATAACAAGATGGTGATCACTTTTAATCTGCTTACACACTCCCACACAACGAGAATTTTTTTTAAACACCTGCCATCATCACCGGAAGAATTTTTTTCGTCACACCTGAATTGAGAATTCTAAGTTGATTTTGTCAAGATGAATGTTAAAAACTTATGTGTGAATGTACTGGATATTTCGCATTCGATTGAACTTAGAAGTAAAACCTATATTTTTTAAGAGCGTGATTCGATGTTGTTTTATTGATAATATTTCTGCTATTCATGCGAAATATACGCAATGTAAAGCAACTTAACTTTAGCAAACTAATAAGATGTTTATATTTTAGTGTTGAATCAGATATTTTGTATCGGTAATATTATTGCTTTTCATTTAAAAGCTACGCAAATTAAAATAAGGGGGTTGGTACCAAAAAAATCTTAAAATTGACGATTTTTCCTTTTCACTTTTATAAAATCAGATTATCTTTATTAAATTATGATGTATTGACATTTTTAAATTAATAAAATTATAAAAAAATATTACAATATTCGAATTACTTTTTAAAAAAAAACTAATACCATTAAAAAAATTACCCTAACATACTCGTTTCTTAAACAGTATACCGTACGTTCAAATCTTGGAATGTGTTTTTGGAACAGTTAGTATTTTAGAGATGTTCCAAGTTCAAATAAATATATATATATTATTGATAATTGATTACTTTAGTTGGTACAGAATACAGTTTATACAAATATAAACAGTTTGGGCTCACCAGATTTTAAATATTGATCTGATTCGCAAATGTGATTTTTTACTCTTACATCACTTAATAAAATATATGAGAATTTTAAAATTTTAACTTAAATAGTTTTTCGCATTTTTCAAATTTACTTATAACGATTCGGTGAATTCAATTATGATTTATATTATAGTATGCGTCAGAAAGTTTGTACTTTTACAAAAGTTATAGTATTCCTTGATTTATATCAATATTTCTGAACATCACAGATGAAAAGAAACTTCTAACTTAGAAAACTCATTTTCGAGTACCAAAACAAAAGTAATTAAAGACAAAAAATGAAAATAAGACCGCTGGAGCTGTGCCATTCACGACGTGAAACAACCCATTATTATTGTAGGGTTTGTTTTTGATTCGACCCTTATTATTGTTTAAACAGTACTTATTTTTTTTATAAATTAGCTGAAGAATTAAGTTCTATCCCACATCATTGGTACTTTCGCGGTCAGGAAAGGCGTTTACCCTTGCTCCGATTACCTAAATCGAGACAGGTGAAGATAAGAAAACGATATGATGTTGCCACCAAAAAGAACATTCTGTTGCCTAAAAATAATGGTGCTTCCTGTATGATATTGATATTTTAGAGTTAGCACCGAAACTCCCTTATCAAACAACTAATAATATTGTGTTAGAGAGCCCAATTGGTAATAAGGCATTAACCTTTGAGCAAAAGGTCTTCGGATCGAATCTGATCGGTGACTATGCTATCTAAAAGTGTAGTATAGTTCGATATTAGAGCTATTCTAGAGTAGAGTAAAAGGGGGCTGGTTCGCATTAAAGACTTGAAGATTCAAGGTTTTGCGTAAGTCGTCGTTAGGAGATTTTTTGAGTTGCCTCTAAATGGCCGTCTTGTTACTCAACGAAGATTTAAAAGTAATTGCCTGGTTGTTAGTCTAGTGTGGAGTGATTCAAACCAACCACCATCGCAATATTATATTCTTATATCAAATGCTTAAGGGGGAATGGGCGTGCTGGATCGCGGGTCGCCAAACTCAAGTGCGTCAGTGTTAATCCAATGAGAAAAAAAACTATTTTCTCTGCCACATTTCTCCGGCTGGCTGTATTGAATATTTTACAAAAAGGTTTTATTAAATAATAAATGTAGATAACTTCCAGGTCTCTATCTTCCCACTTTTTGAAAATGCTTCAAATATTTTGTGTAAAATTATTTATTGAAAATTAAAAAAAAAAATATTCGAACCAATTTCAAAAAGTCGGAAGGTCGGGACCTGTTGGCAGAGAAATTTTTTTTTTATCCATAGGATTAACACTGAGGCAATTGAGTTTGGAGACCCGCGATCCAGCGCGCCCATTCCCCCTTAAGACTATAAAAGTGGAAAGCGTAATGTCATATTTACGAATCCTTTTTATGATGGTTTTCTGCCTACCTAACCATGTAAAAAAAACAAAGCAATTGAAGATAAAATTTACCCTCTTACACTTACTTCAAATGAAGTTATATAACTTATTTTTCTTAAACTCTGTTTATATAAGAAGCTAGTTAAATAGTGCGTATGGGAAATATAATTACACAAAACAAAGAAACTTATATAAGTGCACTGAGCAATTGATTCGTGCAGTCAGGAAAGGCATTTTCATTTGTGTTATAGTGCTTTTATGCAGCATTTATATTATTAAAAAAAGAATACTTACTTAGCTCATACTTAAACTATTTACTATACTATTTTTTCAAGAAACTTATGCAACTGCAATGAACAATTGGTTCGTGCAGTCAGGGAAGGCATTCTTAACAACAACGTTTAACTTTTTTAGGAGGACATGGTGGCGAAGCCACCTCCACCTCCTGTATGACACTAGTGGACACATGAGTACTGGGAATGAATAGCCTCAAGAAGCTAGAGGGGGAGTCAATGGCAGGGAGGCATACTTATTTGTGTCGAGGTGCTTTTATATATTATTTATTTTATTTAAAAAAAAAGATTATTTACTTAACTCATACTCAAAATATTTACTATATTTTTGAGTGTTTGAGTGAAATATCGAAACCTTCTTCGTAGGTTTTTAACCCTCTGGATACGCAATTTGGTTGAAGTGTAATATTGTTTTCACTTTATGAATTCATAGTTTTAACTAAAAAGTTAATTTCTTTAAATTGTTTTCAAATTTATTTCTGTAGCAGATGATTACGAAAGAATGCTCCATACTTTAAATTTTAAAATTTAGTAAAATTCGAAATTAAAAATAACTGTTGTTGGAAAATCTGACAGTCAGGTAATGGGTATATGAATCACTCAAAATGTTAAAAATATTTATATACATTTTAACTCATTTTAGCGGAAGTGGGAATGTCATTTGAATGACATTTTGAAACTACTTTTCATAAAGAAAGTATTGCACACGTTTTTTTCTTTTGATTAATTTGACATATAACAACAAGCAGTATTTGTTACACAAAACTGTTATACACCACAATTATTTCACAATCACCTTTTCAAGTGTTTATAAGCATAAAAGGAGTCATTTAAAGGTTTCGAAACTTTCTGAAACCTGCTTCTTTAAAACAATGAATTCTATTTAAACTAGCTAAATTTCGGAAATTTTCAGATAATTTCCTACTTTACAGTTAAATAAATAAGTAGAAATACAATAAAAATATGACCTAAGAGAAAAATTCGCTGATAATTATGGTATATTTTTCTCCAGTTATTGTGTATTTATATACGTTTAATAATATCATTTTGTATAATAAAAGTAAACGTAATAAAGAAATACAAACTTATAACTAAACTTCATTCAAATCCTGAAAAACTTAATATCGTCAAAATTAAATTTATTCCCAATTTTCTCGTCTAAGTATGAATTAATTTGGACCACTTGTTCAGCTCACTTATGAATTAGAAAATGATATTTTTTTATTAAAAAAATGCGTTTAAATTGTTGAGTGGAAAGCGTTTTTAGTAAGGATTTTTAAAAAGGATATCCTAATTACGAGATTATCCAATTAATAAGGATGGTAAAAACCAATAGTATCTTTTGGGTCTTCATTCTTAGTCTGAAAATATTCTGATTTATATAACTACTAGCTTTTTTCCCCGGCGTTGCACGGGTGTACCCTTGATTAAACACCAACTTAAACTTTCCATTTATGCATAAAATATTCCTCCATCCTTCCATTTGCAAACATCAAAATTAAATGGATTTCGGAAATATAATTAGAATCGAGTTAAGTAAATCCGACCAAGTATTAAAATCAAATAAACATAATACATAAATAATAAAAAATAATACTATAAACTAAGCCCATTTGCTTTTACGCACTAGCGCTAAAATTTCTATTCAATCTCGGTAGTTAATATAGAATGTTTTAGAATTAAGAACTTTGGGAAAAATATGTTTTTAATTTTTTTAATTATAAAATGAAGGATTCTTAAAACTGTATTATAAAGTGACCTCGAAAACGTATTTCTATGTTTCTGCAAATGTGTTAAAATTTCCACCCCGTTTTGTTCCACTACCATTTTTGAGAACGTGGCAAATGACAGGATTTTCTGTTTTTGAAAAAAATA
The DNA here is from genome assembly GCA_019343175.1 of Oedothorax gibbosus. Classification (NCBI taxonomy): domain Eukaryota; kingdom Metazoa; phylum Arthropoda; class Arachnida; order Araneae; family Linyphiidae; genus Oedothorax; species Oedothorax gibbosus. Next base: position 443,489 of record JAFNEN010000270.1, read on the forward strand.
ACGTTCTTTTGTTTCTTTTAAATATCATTGTATTTTTGTGATTATTAAATTATATGTTCATAGAGTAATTTTTTCAGATATATTAATAAGCCCTTTTTATTTTTAAAACATGTTTGCAGCCCGTTCCTCCCCGGTTTCCCCCGATTATGTATTTTTATAGCACTACTTTAGTAATATTTACTAGAAATTTTCTAGGAAAAGTTTTTTTTAATTTTTTTTAAATAGTTATTTTAATAGTTATTTTTGTAATTAGTAATCGATATTTTAGAGCCAAAAATAGAATAATGCGTAAAAAACATTCTGATATTTTAATACAGGATTAAAGCAGATAAAATAAATATTGGTAACACTTACCTTTTTCTGATGTAGAAGTATGCTCGCCAAAATCTTTAAAATATATCCTTTTTACTAAATAAAAAGCTACGATCCAGAAATTCCGAAAAAATTAAATTTTAAAACATATTTTTAAGTCAACGTTAATTAAAGTAATTTAACGTTTTTAATCACTGACTAAAAAACTAAATTTAAAAACAATAAATCTTATTTAATTACATTAAAAATACTTTTCTAGAGAACAGGAAAACTAGCATCATCTATAAAAAAGAAATATTGAGTCTTATTCTTTGAAAAACATAGAAAAGAACTCAAACTGTTCTGGCAAATCGACATTTATACGCATCGTACTTATATTGTAATCTGTAGCCAATGCACTAATCAGTCACAAGTTACCCGAAACCGAAGCAAGATAATATTCATAAATTACATTTCCATTGATGGGTTTGACCGGTAATCAGCAAATCCCAAAGTGAAATAACTTCACTTTCACCTACCTCTCTTAATTGATTCGGCAAATCTGTAACACACATTCGACTGAGCTGAAGAAAGTTTCTCTAAGAGATTGTTCAATATCATAACTGATTGAGACTTTTGAAAGCCAAGCAATAATTTTCTCCTTAAAAATAATAGTTTTCAGCAATGTAGATAATGCTATGGTTGATATTTACATTTTATGTAATAAGCACAAAACTGTACTATTTGTATTTCAAAAGTTTCCAAATCGGGATTACCTTTTTTTATGTGCAAAAAACAGCACGAAATTTTTACGCACCCTTAAATGCAGCTCTGTGGCCTAGCTTTTACTAAAGGCGTCTTTCGATGGCAATGTTATACTCATTTTTGAATAACACTGTAAAAAAATTGGTGTAAGACGTAACTCTAGAACCATCATTATCCACGTTTTTGCTGCCTCTATCTCAATGAATTAATGTTATGCTTCCTAATAGGATTAAGCTCCAAGCTTAATCCAATTTTTTGTAAGCTTCTATTCCTATTTTGTGGTGTTACTTCATAAAGCTGAAGGCAAGGCTACTGCCACCAGTTTAATGGAGTAACGTTACACCAAATTTTCAGACTGAAACTGTTAGTTATACTTCTGTCAAAACAGACTTTCACCGTAAAAGCTGTCCGAGATTTGAATAACTCGACCTCTAATTAGAACAAGCGATTAGGCGGTGCCGCAGATAGCACCAACCTTGAATCTCGCTTCCTTTCTCTTGTAACGGGTCACGGACGATTATGCAGTGTCGGGATAGACCATACCGACAGTATGCTCTTTTGAAATATCGGCTCTCATAAGGTCTTGTTATTTAGAAAGTAACGTAACATCTACATACAACATATTACATTAAAATAGTTTATTTTTGTGTGGTTAAGCATCTTGAGGGTCATTTATTGAAGCAATGTTCCTTCGTTTCTTGTAGTATATAATAAAATCTTTTTTAAAAATGCTGCGTTTAAATCAGATTTTTAAAAATAAAAATAAGAATGGATAATTAAATAATTTTTATTATTTGAAATTATAATAAATTTCGTTTTTGCTTAAAGAAATAATTCACTATAAACAGAATTTGCTGTTTTTATTTAAAACTTCAAAAATAGGATGATGAGAATGTTCATATTCGTGGCAACACGTCAGAATTCAAGATACTGTTCCATTATGATTGAAAATACCTTGAAAACAACAAATTGTCAAACATGAACAAAAAGTTTTTTTTCTTCTGCAAAACACTTTTGGTCATTTCAATAACAGGTGAAAATGGGCTAAACATTAATGACCATGAAGTACAAGAGATGACAAATATTGGGAAAAGTGCATAATGAAGGCTGAAATTTCACTCCGTTTTTGGAGAAAAAAAATTGAAAATTAAGAACTCGTGTACCCTTCGACTTTATCGATTCTACCAGACAAATTGGTGACAGGATTTGGATGTGTTAAGGCCTCGGGGTTAGTCTGGGACATTGACAAAGTAGGACCCTTTATAGTGAAATAATGCTCCACTTTTTCAGGATTTAATGAGTCATGATAACGTTTAAAAGGTCAATACTGTTAAGTGAAATGGGGAAAATCTTTCTGCTGGGTAATGTTTGTGGAAATATATTGAGTTTCCACGAATCAAAGTTTTTTTTTATAATTTGTTACGCGTGTTATGAAATATAAATTTCTAAAACAATCATTATATTGTAATAAAGGTAAACCGCAATTTGTGGTAAATTTGATTTGCATTTTTAAATATGAAATTGAGATTAATCTTTTTAAAACTATAAACTTTAAGTAATTAGTGATAATCTTTTAGAAAATAGTAAAAAAAATATTAAAAATAAAAATATTATTGATATGAAAAAATAGAATAAGTTTATTTAAACCTTAAAAGATACTTTGTACAATTAAATTAAGCTCTGAAAGAATAGCATACTTTCATGTTACTTTAATACTCAGTGAAGTTCGTATAGTACGGATAAACAGACGAAAGCAAGGTATAAAAGATAAGTATCTGATGTCATATCTTTCTAACAAAAAGCGATTTTTTAAAAATAGAACTGTTGGAACTGAAGTAAAAACAACTATTAAAAGACAAGACTGACGGAAAAGCGTGCAGACACACGGACACAAAATATAAAAGATGGGTATCTTGATGTCATACCTTCCTATTTTTTTTTTAAATCGATATAGAACCGATTTCGGAAAGGTGGTACAGAAGGACGGATGGAAATCTCGACGTTTTTATGTCATATCTTTTAAAATTCTAATCGGACCGTTCTAGCATTTAAATCAGTTCGTTGAAGAAAAACTATAATAAACCATCTAGTAAAGGATTGACTGTCAGACGGGCAGAAAACTTATACAGATGGACAAAAAGTTTTTTTTAAAGAAAAAAATAGTTTTTTGAGGTCATACCTTTACAACAGAAAATAATTTTTAAAATCGGATGGTCAGAAAAGAAATTATAACAGACCATCTTATCAAGACAGACGGACGGAAAAGTGTACAGATAAACGGACAAAAAAAGTATAAAAGATTGGTCTCTTATGTCATTACCTTTCTTAAAATTTAATTAATCTGAAAAATTAAAACCGAATTTGTAATATGGGTAAGGACGGACATATTCCACGATGTCAATTCATATTTTCAATTTTTAAAAAAATTATTTTCTGTTTTTTTTATAATTAGAAAATGTGAAAGGTGGGATGAAAATAGTACAATGAAAATATACTTTGACATTTACTAGGTACAATAGTATTTTGTTCCTCGTTCATCAAAATACATTACACAATGTCCGAAATTTGCACATGTGTTTTAAATTAAAGCCACAATGCGAAAATCATTTTATTGTATCATTTTTAACGTCAAGTTTATATAACATCAAAACAACTGAAAGGAAGTACAGTATAATCTTTTCGAAATATCGCGACAGGATTTTTATTTTTCTTATAAACAATGGGTTCTACGCATTTTCTATATATAAGTGGAAATCTCCAAAATGACGAAATAGTTTTCATGACGTTTCTCGTTTATATGTTTCACGCATGAAACACTTTAAACTCAGTGCAATTTCGGTACACCTTAAAAATTGTTTATGAAATTTTTGTCGACTCATATGCAATTTTAAATTCCTGTATACAGATATTTAAAATTTGTTAAGTGGGATGAATAAGTAAAAAAGTTTCATTGAATTAAAATTTTGCAAATAAATTGTAATACTTGTATTAATGAATCGGATTAGACATTAAATTCTAACATTGACGTTAAGTGTTACCATTAGAAAACTATTCCTAAGTATCGTAATTGAAATACAAATAATGTAATTTAATTCTGAAATATACATAACCATTTTTAAAAGTGATTTCCTTTTTTTTTAAATTCGAAAGAATTAAAAAATGGAAAAAGGGGTAAAGGTTAATTTTTTTTCTAAAAAAGGTGACACAAGAGACCTATTTTTATACTTTTTGTCCACCTGTGTGTACTACGTTTTTCTGTCCGTCAGTCCATCTGCCTTTTAACGGTCGGTTTTTACTGCAGTGCCAAAAGTCCAATTTTAAAAATTAGTTTTTTGTTGCGAAGGTATGACATCAGATACCAATATTTTATATTTTTGTCCGCCTGTATGTCCATCTATTCTAGGACAGTCTGTTTGAACTTCATGTCTAACTGCTCAAGTTTAAAAATTCTTTTTATTCGGCATAAAACCGTTTAATACTTATTTTCTTCGGTTTTAATTTATAGTGTGAAAGTGGGTAAAAGACCCAATGACTGGGTGATTATAGTACCTTTTTTTATGTTATAAACGCTGTGTGGAAGCTAAAATCACTGACACTAGATTTATTGAGCGATCATTGATAGTCATTCACAAATTCTATATTTATGGAAAAATTTAAAAATAACTCTTTGGGATATAAATGACAACTGAATTTAAGTAAATAAGAAAGACCGGGGTATAGTTTCCCATTAGGGCAGGCTTTCTAAATAGCTTTATTTTGAAATGTAAATAAATAACTCAAAAGTAAACTAGCCGAAATTGTCAACTAGCATACTATCATCTAGGAAAGTTTTAGTTTAGCAGAAACTTATCTTGTCGAAAGGCCCGTTTCTTTTATTTTTCAACTAGGGTTATTGAAACAGCGTCAAAAACATTAATATCGTTAAACTTGTGATTCTAAATTTGTTTGTACTATAAGTGGGGAAAAGAGGTTTTCCAATAATATTTTCTTTGCAAATACTTTACTCAGCTAGTCTTCGACACAGTGCCAAAAGCAGGACATGATCGTCCATATGGCCAAACTTGAATTCGAAATTCACGGTCTCTAGCCACAAAATGCAATCAAATTAATTTAGTCGCAGTTATCACGACTAGTTTTCTTATACTATCAACTTTTAAAAGGGTTTCAAAAATCTTGCCGAAAATTATCATCTTAAAATCGCAAATCTCCAACGATCTCAAATTCGTCAAAATATTTTTGCTGTGATCCTTAAATCGCAAAACTCCGATAATAGTAAAATCTAAAAACACCTGCGATCGTTAATTGTCCTTCCTAAAATTTAGAAACTCCAGCTCTCCTGAAATTGTGAAACTCTGGAGATTCTATAGGTGATCAAGTACTGCAATCTTAAGAGCTTGCGCAAAAGTTACATGAAACTAACATTCTTCCATAAATATTTTTCTCAAAAATGCTCCCAGGAAGTGTGCATTGTTCCTAAATTTTAGTTGGTAGCACGAATTCCCCTAAATTCTGGCATCCTATTTCTAACACTGGGCCAAGCACAAAGTTTTAGAGCCATCAAAATATTAGTGGCTTTTAAGCTAAATTTTGTCTACCCCCGTATTTTAGTAAATTTGTAATTTTTGGTAAGACATTGTTAAACTTGTCATTCACCAATCGAGTTTAGTCCAACGAGATTTTATTAGGAATCATATGAGACAGTAAAAAGAATCATGTGATTACATCAGCCAATGGCACCCTCATATAAGCACTATGGGGAAAGAAATAAAAATAAACAATTGCTATATTACGCAAAAGTTTCATTAAGAGGGAAAAAATATTTCCCCTAAAATTGTTGTGTCCATAGTACTTGTTATCCTAGATCCTACCTTGGGCGATACCAAACAAAATTGTACTCGCACACTTAAAAACATAATTTTTTTTTTAAAAATACGTGTTTCAATTCAATTTTTTAGATTCAAATCGAGCCCGTTGAATTCGGAATAACTTAATCGGGTTGGTGGTTTTACTTTCCTTTCGGAGCCGAACCGTGAAATTGAGGCATTAAATAAAAAAAATGGGGAAAAAATCATGTTTCTATCAGGAGCGTATCTAAATGGCATTATAATTACTTTGATGAAATAACAGTTTTTAAGACTTTTCCGGTCTCTCTTCTGTTAAATCGAGTAGATTGTAACTAACTGAGTGAGTTGATGTCACAGATTTCTCTTTTAGAAAATATTTTTGAATCTTATCGTACTTTATATAAAGTGTACGGGGTTATCTGGGCAGTAGAATCTGAATAAGATGTCTTTCTTGTGGTAGCTTAGCAAAAACTTGAATATCCAAATATTTGTTTACAAGTCATTTGAAATTAAGAAATAAACAGTACATTTATTTACTTATTAGGGGAAGATGGTATAAGATGACGAAATAGAATTTTTTCTTATTAAAAAGGGATACTGGAAAATTAAAAAAAAAAAATTGCATTTTAAGAAACGGGTTTCGGATAAGATGACTACTATTTTTTTTATTTATTTCAATTCACTGCATTTAAGTGGTCGCAATGAATTAATATTTTTTATGAGATGCATAAACGTAGAATGTAGTGTTTCTTCAAATGTCAAGTTCTAAAGCCTTTTAGTTAAGCCGAGGGGAAGAACTTAAAGCTTACATTTGCCATTTATGATACCAAAATTTTTATACATATGCTGCTGAAGACTAACAGCTTCTTTTCCTAGCTCCATTTTCGAACCATAACCTAAATGTCCTTCATGGGTCAGCAGAACATTTTCCAGCCATTTTAAAAAATCTTATTCTATCAGCAAGTATCCCTCCATAGTCTACCATATCCTCAACTATTAATTAATTCACAGTTATTAACTTTTACAACAATTCCACAGCGTCTGCAAAAAATTTTGTCAGTTATTCGTTACTTCCCATGACTATATTAAAGCAGAAAAATACGGGTGCACAATGTTAGTGTGTTCCATCCATGTTGTAATTATCATATAAAGGCCACTGATAAATACAAAACGACTGTGGGGTCATCTGAGCCTCCAAATACCTGCTTACCAAAACGATAACAATCAATAAAAGCTAAAAAAACAATGCAAAATGACATAGAATCCGCATGTCTCGTTAAAGCGTCTATTCTTTTTATAATTCTTCTAATTCTAGAACTGTGTAACTTAAATATAAGTATCCAGTTGCTGTAATTGGATATAGTACGTGTCGGTGAAAGCATGACTTAGTGAACAAATAAATTTCCTACATATAATTACTTCCTGGATTTTCTAATCTCTTCAAAATATTTTGTCTAAAGAGTGATACAATATAAAATATTCAATTAAAATGTCTTTTGTGTGTATCTTTTAGCAAATTCCTGTAAACTGCGACGCGAGTTGGTGCATGAAAAATTACTGTAAAAACGTAATGGTATGGTTACTTTACTAGAAAACACAAATTATTGCGTTTTAAAATGAAACGTGTTTCAAAAAATACTTTCTATTCATGGTTTAGTAGTTTATCTACTACCCTTGAGTTATATATAGTTACAGTAACCTGTAGCATGGCGTACGGTTATAGAGGTTAAATAAAGGCGGGGATGCTACCTAGTAAAAAAAAAAACTATGCAAAAACCGGCTTGCGAAGTTATGAACACTTCGTAATACGCCCCAAAAAAAGTAATAGCTAATTACTTAGTAAAAAGATAACAATTAATATATACAAATTTTAATATTTTTATTAAAAAGTATTAGAACCTTAAAATCTATATATATAAAAGGCAAAGGCCTGACTGACTCATTCACTGACTCACTCACGTATCAACGCCTAGCCAAAACTAGTGGATGTACATCTACCAAATTTTAGGAAAATATTATTTTTATATCGTAGGCATCATTTAAGAAGCGATTTTTCGAAATTAGAACCCGAACGGGTGTAGGAGTGCAAAACATGAGCCGATTTCTCCATAGGAATAGCATTGAAAGATTTAAATTGAAATAAAAAGTCTAAATTTTAAAGAAATTTCAGCGCGTTGAGCGTAAACGAAAATTAAGTATAAACACGTAAGAGCACGTGAGTTTAATTTGTAGGATAGTTATTTGAATATTATTATTTTATTTATTGAATTTAAATCTTTTGATTTTTTTTGTTACCGAATTTAATTTAATTGTTGTTTACAAATGGTAAGAAATGAAGATATTTTTGCAATGTCTCATTACAGTAAAGGCAATAACTATTCTAGATCTGATGAATACTTAGAAATGTCAATTCTCTCTACGTATAGCGTATGTACTTTATGTTTATGAAACTGGCAACGTGGTACAGCTATGATATAATGGCCGATAGAATTTTGCACTGGCGGCTTTTGGCGAAGTTGGAAATTTAACGTAGGGTAGCTATTCGCATGCAGTTGTATGGGTTAGGGTTAGTTTGAATTTTCTTCGCACTAGAGCTGTACACGAGTGATATTGGCCACGTTCATCTTAATTTAGAACCACAGTCAAGTGACGAGCCGACACCTGAGTAGGCACCCAATGCAAGTTTTGAGGGCGACACATCGTACGAAGCGTCAGAACTTTGAAAAATATTTAACGTGCACTCCCACCACACGGGGTATTATTCGGGACACGGGACATTTTTGGATGCATTGGTTGATTTTTAGAAACAAAAATATTAATTGCTGGTATTAGAATGGGAGGAAATTTAAATTTACTGATGGAGTGCTGACCAGTGTAGAGGGGATCAATTGGTATAAAATAAAAATTTACATAAAAAAACTCAATCACTTTTCGTAAGGGTACACCCGTGCAACGCCGGTTTTATGAAGCTAGTAATGTATAAAATAAAGTAGGGTAAGGAAACAAAGTAAATAAAGTAAAGCATGTAAAGGAAGTATTAGAATCGACCATAGAACCTTATGTTAATTATGATCAATTACTAAAATTTACAACTCCACAAATGACCTTTTTGTATTTTAATTAGTGATTCTTAAATATTCGCGACGTTTTCTATCGAAATTTCATTAAGAGTGCGCCTTGCGGTTTGTTTGGGAGTATCATATTAATTTTATTTATACGGCTAATACGGCTTTTAAATTTAGAATTTTTTTTTTATGTGGCTTCACTTCTTTTGTGCCATCCATCTCCAGCTTACTCTTATCATAATGTGTCACGTTTGCTTGAAATTAAAATAAACGCACTGTCAAAATACAAAATTAAACTAAAATCAAACACTTTTGCTTTTAAATGATTCTTAATGCGTTTGGTATTAATTATTATGAAAGTTATAATTTGATGAAAGAATTTTTTATGTGACCTTTAATTTATATTTATTTCATGATTCCCATGAATTAAAAGAATATAGAATACGAACTAATAAAATACGTTAAAAATATTTCTTAAAAAATCAATTATTAGAATTAATTACCATGAAAAAATAATTACAATAAAAAAATTGCTTATTGTAAAAAAAAACCCTTGCTTTTGTTATTTCAGTACTATTTAAATATTCATAAAAAAACTATTAATAAAATTCAGACATAAGTGTTTAAAGTATGTATTTCAGGAAATTATATAGCATTGCAAAATGTAAGCAAAGAGGATTTTTATCGCATTCGTTGCTAAGCTATGAAAGGTTCTCTGTGTTATAGCCCTTTAATTCTCTGAGTAAAAAAAAAATTCTAAACTCAGTAGCATGACAGACCATAGAGGACCCACGTCTGATATACTTATTTCAAGAAGGTTTAGTTCTTGTGTTGGTCAGGCAGACATGAAACCTCCAACATTTAGTTCCCTAGCTAGCTTGGTACTCAGTTTATCAACTCAGCGAAAAGCTAGAAGGCTGAGTTAACTTTTCCGAACCGGGATTTTAACCCGGCACCTGTGGACCGACACGAAGGGCTACTACTCAGATCACGGGTCTCTGTATTAATTAATGAGTTTAGCTTAACATTAGTAAAACACCTCTTTGGAGCAAATGCCATAAAATGTACTTTTATATTACTGGTTTATAAATATCAAAAGCTGTCAAAAACAATGTCTGCATAGTCCAAAGATATCAGTTTTCATCTATCAAATTTAAAAATAATAATTTTAAAAAAGCTAGTCTATTTTATGGTGTGAATCTTACATCAAAAAAAAATTGTGCAAAGAAAATCTAAAGTTTTGTTACTTATATAGTTCTAAAAAATATTTTTTGAACTTCAATTAACAAAATAGTTAATCGCTGACTGAACACTATCAGAGTTAGGGAGTTATTATTTTGCCTTGAGCTTTCTTTTCCCGACCTTTTTCCTTATGGATCTTTATTTTCCCTTTTCGTTTCTGTCTTTACTTGTTAAAAATATTTCACTTGTGATCTTAAATATTTATAAGTTTATAATTTTTAATGCATATTTATTTAAAGTGATAAAAACACCACGGGACCGAACAAGGTTACTACTCACGTGTTACAAAATGTGAAACTTTATATTTGTGTGCCCAATTAAATTATATTGCATACAAAACTGCTCATTACAAATGCTTGGCATACCTTGCGTTAAAATATACGCTTTTAAATATGGTTGTCAACTTGATGAAACACCATTCAGAAGTTTGATGAAATGCTCATAAAATAATTTATTTAATTTTTTTATAAGAAATTAAATATACAAAATAAACATTTTAAAAATCTAAACATATAACTCTATAAAAAAACCATTTGAATTAAACTTAACTGAAATATATTATGACGCATTTATAATTTTTCTGCTTTGTGACTAATCCCAAGTAAAATTATTTACACCTCTACTGTAAGCTATTAAAAACACCATAAGCTATTTAAACAAAATGTAAAATGATATAAATTATTCAATTCAACAGTTGAATAAATAATAAATGTTTAATAACTATAATACTTAACGGACTATTTTTTTAAAATTTTCTAATCAGTTTTAAGAATTGATTTAACGTTTTAGATTGAACATTAATACCCACGTGTTGAAAAAAATGGACACTTCGCATTTGAATTTACATACATACCCAATATTTGAATAATTAAACCATATTTGAATAATTAAACCATATTTAATAATTAAACCATATTTGAATAATTAAACGATATTTGAATAATTAAACCATATTTGAATAATTAAACCATATTTGAATAATTAAACCATATTTGAATAATTAAACCATATTTGAATAATTATACCATATTTGAATTTACATACCATTTACAACATACCCAATTAAAAGAAAAGCTTTCCGCCCGGTTTTGGAGTGCCAGAAAAAGAAAAAGGCTGTTTGGAGCCTGAAAAGTAAGATCGGCCGTGCGTGCAAATTTTCTAATCAGTTTTAAGAATTGATTTAACGTTTTAGATTGAACATTAATACCCACGTGTTGAAAAAAATGGACACTTCGCATTTGAATTTACATACATACCCAATATTTGAATAATTAAACCATATTTGAATAATTAAACCATATTTAATAATTAAACCATATTTGAATAATTAAACGATATTTGAATAATTAAACCATATTTGAATAATTAAACCATATTTGAATAATTAAACCATATTTGAATAATTATACCATATTTGAATTTACATACCATTTACAACATACCCAATTAAAAGAAAAGCTTTCCGCCCGGTTTTGGAGTGCCAGAAAAAGAAAAAGGCTGTTTGGAGCCTGAAAAGTAAGATCGGCCGTGCGTGGACAAGATCCGTTCTTTTTATTCGGAACAGCTGACATTCCGAACTGGACGGAAAGCATGACGTCACGGAGATTTTCTCTGGCCTTATAAGTTGAGCCGGCCGAGTTTGAACACTGGCTGTGTGATCAGGCCTTAAGGGGGAATGAGCCCAGTGGACAGCGGGTCTCCAAACCGAAGTGCCTCAGTATTAATTTAATGGAGAAAAAATATTTAAATTACAGAGGTTGTAGAAAATACTATCGAGAAAAATAAAGAAACGCGTAAATGAAGACGTGACATTTAAAACTATCATGTTTAACCTTCTATCCGAACAACAATAGTACAAAAAGTAAAACTATATATACAAAACGAAAATATGATAACAGAAAATTTACATAAAATACATCTTTGTTCATCTTGAACTTGGGGCCCAACCATTCCTCATAGGTCAATTTCTGATATTCAGTTTCAACACAGGTCTTGACAATCCCACTTTTTGAAATTGGATCGAATTTTTTTTTTATAACTTTCAATAAATAATTTTACACAAAATATTCGAAGCAATTTAAAAAAAAGTGGAATTATAGAGACATGTAAGTTATCTACATTTATCCGCCCTTAAGATGCTTTTTTACTACCAGATTTTTTCAATGACGAAATCTACTTTTCGCGGAATAGAAAAAACCCAACAGAAAGCTTTAAAAAAAATCTATCATCCTTAAAAACTTTTCTAAAAAACTTGTTTTCTTCCTGATGCTCTATATTTAGATATCCTACTGTGTCCTATATTTAGACATAGCAAAAGGAAATAAAAAAATATAAAAAATTGTGTTCTTGTTTTTAAAGTAATTTGAGAGATACAGACGGACAAATTCATCTAGCAACTGTTAGTTTTTTCTGCATAACACCTAAATTATAAAAATAATTTGTAAAAGTTTATAATTATATTACATTTAAAAATCGTAAACTTTGAGGCGTCTTAAAGAAGTATTTACATCGCAAATATTTGAAAAAAATATTTTTTAGTAATGAGTTGAAAATATAAATCTCATGCAGTAAGAAACAGTCTACATTTCCGCCGATTTGTTTCTTCCTCAGTTTGTAAACTGTAAGTTTCCTTTTGTCTCAATAGATCGAAATTGCTTTTAAATATAAATATCGAAGAAACTGATGGCAAATTTTTTTAGAAGGTCATCATGAAGAAGCTATTTACATGTACCATTGATATTTAACAAGAAACAATTAATGTTCACTTATCGTGAAAGCCTGGGCTTCGACCTCAAAGTATTAAACTTCTAATTTCGACCTCAAAGTATTTTTTTCTATTATTTTAAATTACTTTTTTGTAAAATGGAATGGCTTTACAATTAATAAAACAGTGACAAAACGCGAAGAGCCTTCGATTAAATTCTAACAACATTCGTCCATAAAATGTACAAAACATTTTAAATTAAAAAAATAGTTTAATGTTAACGAAAATTTTAAACCCCCAAAAATTACAGAAGTAACAAAAAAGCCATTTAAATATGAACTATTAAAATTCAAATACGTCACTCCTGATTTATATTACAAGTTTCAATTATTTCTCAAACGTAAACATTAGTGAAAAAATTTATAAAAAAATTGTAAACTGATCATCTATTGCTTTGTACAAAAAGTATGAGAAACGAAATAAAACTATTTTGTTCATTGCAAACACAAATATACAACAACATATTTAAATAACAACATATATAAAAAGATGGTTGTTAAAAATTATTAATTTTAGAATATATTTAAATAAATTAAGAACAGAGAAAATTTTGCTCTACTTACCTGGAACCCGTTCGGTTCTTCAGATGATTTTCTTATTCCAAAAGCGCAAAAATCGAACAAGTGATGGTGTCAGTTTCTCCAGCTGAGACGGAATAATTTTCAATGCCAGATCGAGTCAGTCAAGAGAGATTCTCGATCGTTGCCACTACCAGATGTGTCATCGTCGTTTTATTTTGCCGAAAGAGAAAAGCTCAGACGATCTGCGGTTGGGGGGGGGGGGGGGGAGGCACTGGTGTTCGATTGGAAGATCGGGCAAAGGGTCTTAGAGCGTTAAGCCCATACTGCAAAAGGCATTGGAAAGAAATTTTGGGTTTATCGTTTATAAGTAATTGAAATGAAAAATATAGGTGTACACTGTACATTAGTGTGCATAGAAGTGAATAATTTATTCATCATTCAAAAAAATTCAGTCACAAATTTCTCTGTGAGACTTATATATCTCATTTTCCAACAACAGACTTCGTCGAAAAACATATATATTTTCATTAAAATTATCTGAAGAATACATACGTATACCTTGATACATATCGTTCTTTTCAAACGACTCACTCGCTTTTTTTTTAAATTTGTACAAATTTAATTATTTTGTACTAAAGAAAACATTTGAGATACACACGATTTTTTAAACATATGTTCTAAAGTGAATTTTATAAATCATTTTCATTTTAAAGCATTTGAGAATCCTTTGAAACTCCTTACTACTTGAATAGATGTATATAAAAAATTATGTATCGAAATTTTAAATTTAACCATTTTATACCTTGAAAACAACTTAACAATTTTATCCATTTACTAATTTTCCAGATAGTTAGGTTATTAGGTTATTAAGGACTAGGTTATTCAAATAAATTATTCACAAATATTTTTCAAATATTTAAGATATTATTATGGTTTTCAAATAATAAATTTAAATAATAATTTATTTTAAAGAATACTGACGCACTAAAACTATTATTATAAAAAACTAATATTATAATTTAACTTGAAATCTTTTTTTATACAACAGTTACCTTAAAGTTAAAACCTATATAATATTTTCTATACTAAATCTTTGCATCAGAAAGAAATTATAAATTTTAAAAAATACGAATTTCTTAAAAATACCCTCCCCCACCTTTAAATTTGACGTATGAAGACCATGTTCGGCCTTCTGGGCGTTTAAAAATTTCGTCAAACATAATTTATTATTATTTTTAGTAACTTTACACTAGGAAAATGTTTAAAAAAAATCATAGATGCTTTACATTTTAAAATGCAATTATTTAATTTTAACATATGTCATTGGTGAGACAATTTATTTTACTTCTCATGCACTAAAATATAAGAAATTATTACTTAAATGATATTATGAATTTGAAATTTTCACTTACGTGGTAACAATTCCAAAGGTAGTAACTTTTCATTCAAACAAAACACATTCTTTAACAAAAAACTTTTCATTCAAATCTGAATAGATTTGTATATACTTTAAGGGTAAATAGAGCAAAATGACCACTTTGCGACAGCTACGACAGTTTTGAATTTCCGTTAATAGAGAATGACTTAATAATTATTATTCAGATAAATGAACTAAATGTGTCGTCAATCATGAAGAAGTTTTTTAATCTTGCAATTATGTCGCGTGTGTGAAAAACTTTATGTTATAACTCCAATATGTCACTGATCCATAACAAAAAGTTGGTAACAATCATTAACCATTATATAATGTCATATGCAGCTAAATACCGCGAAAATGTAATAAATTATCTAATGAATGTGTACTCGTCGTTAGAAATGGTTTCTGGTATGCCGGACTTAAGTTTATTTTAGTATTTTTTTTAACAATCATTAAACATTATATAATGTCATATGCAGCTAAATACCGCGAAAATGTAATAAATTATCTAATGAATGTGTATTCATCGTTTTCACATCGTTAGAAATGGTTTCTGGTATGCCGGACTTAAGTTTATTTTAGTATTTTTTTAAACACTCATTAAACATTATATAATTTCATATGCAGCTAAATACCGCGAAAATGTAATAAATTATCTAATGAATGTGTATTCATCGTTTTCACGTCGTTAGAAATGGTTTCTGGTATGACGGACTTAAGATTATTTTAGTATTTTTTTTAATATTTTAAGCTAAAAGTTAGACTACACTGCTCGAAACAATTAGGGGAGCACTTTGCGTGCTTTTGTTAACCCTTTCAGTCCCAACTTTTTATGTTTCATTCTAAAAATCTAAAATTTGTGAAATAAATTCATTATGGAAAAAAATATTAATTTTTTTAAACTATAATTTAAGGGAAAAAATTGGAGTCGTAACTTTCGAATTAATTATAACAATAACTTTTTTAAAACTTTATTTGTTGAAAATAGTTAAAACCAATTTTTAACCTTCTAAAAATGCAAGCATGACGAATTTATTGTCAATTTATATAATAAAATTGTTTTAGAGTTAATTTTATTTTACCATGTTTTTCATATTTTGATTTAATTAAAACAAACATTATTTAATTCTTCAAAAGACATTATTCTTCCATGTAACAATACAAAAAGGAAATTTAACTTTAGTGAGAAAAAAACTCAAGCTGATGATTCCAAATATAATCATTCAGTAGGGGTGAAAGGGTTTAAACCATGCTCTCCCCTAATTGTTTTGAGCAGTATATTATAGAATGTGTTAGATGTTTTGTGCTAATTATCAGGAAGCTATTGTTAATTATCAGCCGGATGAGCTAATGTTAATTATCAGCTGGAAGCTCCAAGTAATTCGCATTCGTAAAGTCGAATCAATTAAATAATAGGTATTTTTATATAGAGTTTTCATGATTTAAGACAGAATGTATGATAATGAAACTACAGTACGCAAATATCTTGATAAAATATTTTTCACTAAACTCAATTAATTTATATTTTTTTTACTATGAAACTTTCAGTAAGATTTAAAGGGCTACGAACTCAAAAATAATAATTATTATTATTTTTATTGTTTTTTTAAATATTTTTCCAGGAACATTACTTTAATTTCTTAATAACTACACTGCTCAAAACAATTAGGGGGGCGCATGGTTTAAACCCGTTCACCCCCAATAATTCCATTTTTAATCATCAGCTTGCGACTTTTTTTCCATAAAGTTATATTTTCTTTTTGCATTGTTAGATGGAAGAATCATGTCTTCTAAAGAATTAAATAATTTTTTTTAATTAAATGAAATATGAAAAACATCGTAAAATAAAATTCACTCTAAAACAATTTTATGAAATAAATTGACCCTAAATTGTTCATGCTTGCATTTTTGGACATTAAAAAATTAATTTTAACTATTTTTAACAAATAAAGTTTTGAAAAAATTGTTATAATTTATTCAAAAGTTATGAAGTCAATTTTTTTTCGCTCAAATTTTAGTTTAAAAAAATGGATTTTCCCCCTATTTTTTACCATTTCATTCTGGATGCATAAGGAATCTATTTCACACCGTTTAGATTTTTAGAATAAAAAATAAAAAGTTGGGACTAAAAGAGTAACAAAAGTACGCAAAGTGCTCCCTTAATTGTTTTGAGCAGTGTATTATATAACAGTGGTAGGAATTTACTCTATTATGTAATTTTTTAATTTAAGAATCCATATTGTATCTAATTTGGAGTGTATACTGATCCCTGATCCAGAGTTCGAATACCGGATCATTCAGCCATTCAACATTCTGGTCGCAGCATGCCTCGGTCCTCTATGAACTATCGCGCCACAAAGTTTAGTTTAACTACAGTTTTTTATGTAATAAACAAAAATATTTTGCATGAAATATTTTTTTGATTTCATTAAAAACTCTTTGTCATGTATAAAGCAATATAAGTTCTCTAGATGTTTCACCTCGCATTGTCATTTCCTGTGAAGGATCTGTACTCTTAAAAAACCTTCAGATTAAAAAAAAAATCAATACGATGCGAAACCGACATTTTGACGAAATTGTGGTTTCACTCAAATATAGTGTCACCGGCCTTCGCTAAGGCGTGTTCCACAAATATAATGTAGTTGAGCATTAGAGAAATACAAACCTCCAGCATTGCGACACTATTTGCCTTGACCTATGTGTTTTAGTCAACAAAGGTCCTGGTGCATTGTTACGGATGAGGTTATTTTAAAATGCAAGTTTTTGTGGAAAATCCTTTCTATTTCCAAGGGCTTCACAAGAAAGCCAATATGTCAAAATCAATTAGATTTTTCATTCAATAGATTTAAATTTCATTCAAATATGACTGATGATAATTTTGTTCGACATTTCAGTTTTAAAAGAACATTGATAGTAAAAGTAAAATACATGATCAGGACTCTCAATGTTAAAAGAGAATTTTTTTTTCATGATTGAAAAGGGTTCTTAACAATAATATTTTTTAATGAATGTCAAAAGCACTGTTTAATATATTTAAATACCAATTAATGAGTTTTTAAAATTAACATTATGTACCTTTAAAGTTAATTATCAGTTTGTTGTGTTCAAATTGAACATTTTTGTTTTCTTCTAGCGTTGATGTCGATTATTTTCATTTCTAAAATTTTTGTGAAAGGAAAAGTAAGAAACAGGTGGAAATAATATTTATAAAAAATACTTATGAAAAGTATCTTAAAAATAGTTTATTAAATTTGCGCTATTAATAGTGGAAGAAAACTGAGATATTTACTCTTATTATCCGTAAAATAAGATGCAATGTATGGAAATTAAAATTTAAGTTAGGAATAACAACACTCAAGTGTTTTTCTAACTTGTAGCTCACGATTTATCCATTAACAGATTTTATATGATAAATCTTCATAATAATTCGAAACAAGTTTTTGTTAATAACAAAGTAGTTAAAATCGGACTTCTAGAAAGGCATACTGTACATTGTAATATGTTTCGTTGAATTGAAAGGATGTTTTGTAAACCGATTATTTCTAGAATTTAAACTTTTTCGAAGGGTCTTCATAACATGTTTATTCACACATGATATTTTAAAATATATTGCTTATTCTTAATAAAATTTCCTATAGTTCAAATGAGAAAGTTTTTCATAAAAAAACGGAATAACCTTTAAGTTAAAACATGCACATCAGTCAAAATTACTTTTTAAAATAACCAATTATAATGGTTTATCATTGTTAAGTTTTTTATTTCAATGGAATATGTCAATAAATATAGTTGCATTACAATTTTTATTTTGGTATTGAACGCATTTTTGCATAAGCATATACCAATCCATTATAACGAATAAAATATTTTATTAAAATCCACATTTTAAAACAAAGCAACAACATACAGAAATAGTAAAAACCCGACATTAAAATGTATGTGTTCTTCCATTACCTTATAATTAATTAAGATACCACAAAGTGAAGACAACCACCTTTCTCATGATCTATCACGATGAGTGGGAGGGGTTCGACCCTGAAAAACATATCCGGTATTTTCTGTCAAATGGTACTCAGTCACTCAGTGTTTTGCAAGAAATCTTACCTAGCGCTGAATTGAAATGCTACGTTTCTGTTCCCTTTTGAGAACACATTATTTCTATCATACGCTTAATGTCATTAAAATTATTTATAAGAGTTGATGAAAATGAATAATTTTTTCGCAGTTTGCTTTGCTCAACAATAATTAGTAATATTTTGATAATATTAAATTACATGATAATATTAAATAAGTTACGTAAATTAATGTATGTTACGTAGTATGACTTTACTCAACAATATTTTAATGATATTTGCACTCTGAGGGATACAGGCGTATAAACCCGTCCTCTGACTGTAAAGTTTTCCAGCAATAAATATACTTTAATTTTTTTTAA
This sequence comes from Oedothorax gibbosus, assembly GCA_019343175.1. NCBI lineage: Eukaryota > Metazoa > Arthropoda > Arachnida > Araneae > Linyphiidae > Oedothorax > Oedothorax gibbosus. The sequence continues at coordinate 462,830 of JAFNEN010000270.1, forward strand.
TTTTATAAATTTACTAAATTTATAAATTTAAAATATGGAAGGGTTATTTATAGCCACAGGTGCTAGAAATTAAAAATTTTATAAAAAAGCATTCATTTAAAATTTTAAATTGTAATCTCATAACCGTGAAAACAAATTTACATTTCAGCCAATTTAGCTCAAATGGTTAAAAATAAAAAGTTTAAAAAATAGCTTTATATAGGAAAACTGTTTACTGTTAAGAAAGTATAGATACAGTTTTCAATTCATTATAACCCATTATTAATGTCGCTTTCTTCTTTAAAAACAATCAAAAATAAAAGAGACAGAAAATGGTTGTAATAAATAAAACCCTATCATATTCGTGCCTTAGGAAACAACTTTTGGAATGGAATATGTTTTTAAAACATAGTTTGTCTTCAATAGCTGTTTTAGCTTGAAAGCACCAATTCTTTTTTCTTGAACATCTTCATTGTTCAAGAAAGGAAGGTGGGTCACGGTTTCTAAATCGGAACGAGGATTATTACTCGTGATGCACCTAACACCAGAACTTCGCTCCTTCAGTCTGACACAACTGCAACTGACACCCACCCAAATGAAACAGGCCGCGTTGTCAGGCAATGATTCAACCATTATTCGTATATTCTGAGGTTCGATTCGAGTCTCAAATCATATTTATTATTTAGTATGAATTTTTGCTAAATCTTCATTAAGTTAGGAGATACGATAGTCTCAAACCGTAAACTTGCCACCTAAAAGGGGGAAAAAACGTCTGAAAAATACTTAAAGTCAATTTGTTCAATGTTCAACCCCTGTTTGCTATAAATTGAATATTTTTTCCACGTTTTTCCATCCAATTTTTCTTAACTCTTTTACTATAATTAATATTTTTTTTAATGTTTCCAAATAAAATAAAGAGTTGCAATTTTGCTTAATAAAAAAAATTAATCGAATTTGTTAGAGTGTTTTCGAAAAAATTACTAATAAAAGCCAGGAACTTTAAAACGACTTATCCAATGAAAAATAAAGAAAAGTGTCGAATCTTAATTACTTGTAGGGGAAAAAATATTTATCAATGGTTCCCGAAATGAGAGACTTGTGCATAATAGTTTTAATACAGATATGTTTTGGTACTACAAAATGGGTTAAATAGTGGTCAATACAGACTTGAGTTTTGATATCTGTTAAAAAGTGTTAGTTTCACTTGTAACAAACCGCCCTAAAAACGGTTGCAAGTGGGAGAGTGAAAATTTAACCGCGGGTCGTTTTGACATTTGATCTACGGGAAAGTACAATACCACACAAACCCATTTTCACTTGAACCTCGAACTTTTGGTAGAAACAGACCTCTCAATGTTATTTGATTGTAAACATTGATTGTAGCAGGTTTTTCTGGGTAATTTTATAATCAATTATATAGACATAGAGCACCCTTATTGTTTCCATTCTTAGTCAATGCCTTATTTGTAACGTGATTCATAAATAAAAATTGTTAATCCATTTTTGTTTATCAACCTAAACTTTAATAATGATGAATTACCAGCATCCTGCGGTTTATAACGATGAATTACTATAGCATACATTTTAAATATTGCTTTGTTTTTGAGGCATCAATTAAATAAACTGTTTTTGATGTTTTCAATGGTTTCATGCAAAATTCCCCATCAGACAAAAAAAAAGGAAAAGGAAAATCCCAAAGAAAATGAAAAACGGGAAAGAGCAATAGAATTTCACCATGAACGTGCCACCGCATAATCTTTTTTAATACGGTTATTAAGTTTTTTTTTAATGTAAACCGATATAAAGGGGGTGGCAATATAATGCGTGTTTTCAATGCATATGGATTATTTGTATTTAATTTAGAATGTAAAATACTAGTATCGAATATCTATTGTCGTACTGAACTTCGATAAGTACACTTGCATCTAGAGTAAACCAATTATGTTTGTCTTTATTATTGACCTTTTATGTTTTCCATACGTAAATTATTTTTAAAAAAGCGATATCTAAATTTAATCAAATCTAAATTGAAAATTGGATCCTATATATTTAATGCCATTAAATGTTCATAGCACAGCATTGTTCATGGTAACGAAATTAAGTTATTGTATTTCAGGTTAAGGGTCATGTTTCTTGAGCAAAGTAGAAGATATTTTTCTGAATATAGAATACATAACTGACCAATTCATTTAAAAAGTTCAATATAATTTTCATGAAACTCGTAAAACATGCCAAGATGCACTACGTTACAAAGAAATCCTATTCAAATTTGTACTTGAGTTATATTTCCACAGTTATGTTTTAATGGGTAATATATTGTGTCGGACATAATTAGTATCGAAATAAATAATTTTAATAATGAGCTGTTTTATTTTATTTATCTGAGTTGGAATGACTTCATTGCTTCAAAAATAAGCTATATTTTATGTTGTTTATTCTAAAACGAAATCTTCTTTCAAACACTTATTTTTATTATTATTAAATAAGTCACTTTTAATCAGTCATACGGCATATTTTTATGAATATACTGCATCTTTTATTAATTTTTTAGACAAATTTTCCAACTAAAATATGAAAATAAAACCTGAACACACCATTGAACATCTAAATAATACTTTTTGATAAAATGAAAAAAATTACGGTTTTTAGAATTATTATTATTAATTTATTTATTAGAATTATTATTATTAATTAATTATTTTTTGAGGTTGTTTTAAAAATGTAAATTTATCTTAAAAATATATTTATAGCGTTAATCACTTCACTCCCAGATCATATAAAGTGAGTTAATATAAATATTTAGGAAACAGTTAATTTCAGTCACTTCTGCCAAGATATGTTTGTTTAAAAATATGGTACAAGTTGTGTGCAATGTGATACTCTTATATAACTTTATGTTTGAGATTTAGGCATTATTGTTTATAAAGTATCGTATGGCTTAAAATATCTTGCATCATTTAACACTAAACTATGCGTATTTTATTAACGAAATGTAGAAGATGTATTTACATAAGTATATTTGCCCTTGAAAGAATTCACTATCTTAATGCCTTTATAAGAATGCTATGGCATAAGTAGATCAGATATTGTATGAAGTGACTCCTTCAAAAGATTGTAGCACCCGAGTTTATTGCTGACAAATTTAAAATCAACTCAATAAAATCAAAATAATTATGAAAAATGATCCCCATGTGAAGTCAAGCTATTGCCAGCCAAACATTAAATCGATTGTCTATTGCAGTGTTATCCTTTACACTTTGTTTTTCGACACACATTGGGTTCACAAATGTTAAAGAAACAAAACTTCGATTTATTCTCACTTGCTGTTTATGTAAAACCAGTTACTTCATTTGTGGCTTATTTTTTTATACCTTATATGTTTCCACTTGTGACGTTTTTGTCAAAAATGTATCATTACAATTTTTTTGTGAAGATAAAGTGAAGTCACAGCTTTAAATTAAATGTTATACCTGCTTTAAAAGTACTAAACATTTATTTTCTTAAGATCAATTACATAATTCATTCAAAAATAACGCGCAAAAAAATCGAATGTTGAATTTTAAATATGAAATACAGAACCAAGTCCCAAAAATAATAATACCATTCATATTGAGGGCCAATGAGCCCGATCGATCGCGGGTCTCCAAATACAAGTGCCTCAGTGTTAATCCAATGGTGAAAAAATATTTTCTAAGCCACATTTCTCCGGCTGTATTGAACATTTTTGCAAACAGTTATTTTTTTAAATATTCGAACCAATTTCAAGAAGGGGGATTATAGAGACCTGTAATTCACCTACAGTTATCATTAAAAAAACAATTGGCTAAAATATTCAATACAGCCGGAGAAATGTAGCTTAGGAAATATTTTTTCTCCACTGAGGCACTTTGGTTTGGAGACCCGCGGTCCAACCAACTCATTCCCCCTTAAAGAAAAGCTTCTGAGCTATAAAACGAGAGTTGTCTATAACCGTTCTCAATAAATACTAATAAATTCATGTAGCTCGAAATTCCAATAATCCCGACTCGACGTCGTCATGAATGCAGGGGGCGATCTAATATATCTCTGGAGGTTTATTAAATTCCACCAACATTCTAGTCTAATGAGCGACGATCCCACGGAACGAGATGACAGGAAGTGAAGATAAGAATAGATAGGATATAAAAATCGTGGCAGGGTTCTTGGGAAGAGAACCATAAAAGACAATTTTTCATTTCACGCAGAAGCTTCAGCTATCTTTATCGAGAGCAAAAAGACGTTTTCGAATTATGATTTTTAATATATATATAATTAAGTGCTTCACATGTGAACAAGTGACCGTTGTGTTGCGTGTGAACATTTTTTATTTGTTTTCGCAAGTTTTATTAATATGTGAAAACAAAAAAAAAAGGTTTAGAGGTTTAGAGACATACCCCCCCCCCTCCTCCCCCCCCCCCACACACACAATAATAACCCGCATTAAAGTTAAATTTTATTTTGTAAACAATAAAGAAGTTTCAAAAGTCCTTTTAAAAATGGCGCCAACATGACCTATATCCTGAATTTCATAGTAAGAAAGCGACAATTTTTGCTAAAATATATTTTTTTTGTGTGAGAGTCACTATATTTCGTATTCACAAACCTGTAAAGGTCACGAAACTGTGCAATGTAAAAGAAAGTAAATAAAAATACTATAATCTAATTATCAATTAAATAATACGCACATTACCTGTGTAGAATAATAAACTAATTAAAGTTCATAATTAAATTAATTGTAAAAAAACTGTATAACCATTATTACAATATTGTTTTAAAAATAACTTTTAAAAAAAATTTAACAAAAAATTATTGTAATATAAAATTATAAATAGTAATATATATTAAAATATTAATAAAAAATAACTAATTAAAAATAATTTTAATTAAAAAAAATTAACACTCCCCAGAATTTTTTATGGTTACGACCCTGCTGTTTCTTCGTGTTGAGTTTTCTTCTTATAGAGGCATAAACTTCTCATGCAAATTCAGATGGTTTTTAATTTGAATTAGATATTGAGATTATCAATGACCATTTAATTAAATATGTTTATTAACTACCAATGTATTTAATCAAATAAGTTAATGTTTGAAGCTTAATCAATATATACTTAATGACGAATGCACATATTAGTTTTGAAGAATTTTAATGGCGATTTTTATTATTACCAATTAGTTCCTCTATAAAATTTTCTTGACTCTCCTGTTAAATTTTTCTAGATCCGCCCCTGTTTGTACATGTTATAATCTTATAACTCCCAATTTTTTTTGCAAATTGTAGCCTTACTTTGGAAACCTCTAGCAACGAGCACCAAACTATAGGTCCACAAAAGAGGAAGTTACAGATTTTTTTAAAGTTCATTGTGATTTAGATGACAATGACCTTTATTAAAATTTGCTAAATTAAAATTTTAGAATAATAAATTGGTCTTTTCCGCAATATTTATATATTTTCTGGGCATACCCTTCTTAGGTAGTTTTAGTTTATAATAAAATGTGGGACATGAAAGTAACACAAAAGTTTTATTATATTTGTTAAATCTTTTCAAGAATAGTTGGAAAATTTGCCCCCTTGCATATTTGTCAGGTTGGGAAAATGTATCCCGTATACGGGGCACGTTTTCCAGATCAACATGCTTGCATTGAACCACTTGTAGTCAAAAACTGTATTTACTTATTGGTAAAGCAGGAATGCTAGTTTTTGGATAAAAGTGCAAGAAAGGCAATGTATAGTTTTTTCTTCGAAATAAATAAAAGTAAAAAATAGACATTAAAAAAGAAAAAACATGGAAAACTAACCCCGGTCTCCCCAATTTAAAAATCAATTCGGTTAGTTAAGTTTTGAAGGCGAAGGATAGTTTCAATGTTGTATGTTGATATAAAATGTTCTAAACTATTTTAAGAGTGAGCAATATTACATATTTATTCTTCGAAATCTAAATAAGTTTAGCAAACGATAAGTAATAATTAGTGAATTTTCAATAAAATATAGTTTGTTTAATTTTGACCATAAAAGTTTCATATAGTACTAAATGCTGTGTTTTGGCGCTTTTTTTAGACGCATGATTTTTGTGTAGAAGCAGTTTTCAGTGACAGTTTCTATTACAAACCAACTTTTTCTTTTCATCTTGGTGATCACTCAAAACTTAGAGGTAAACTTGAGTAATCAATTCAAAATATTGAGGTAAATTTAAATTTCGAATGAAATCAGTATTGCTGATACCGGAAGAAGTTATCATATATTTCTTCTTAGATAAATTCCGGGTAGCAAAAGAAAAATATAGTATAAGACTTTTGCCCGGGATATAGAAAATCCTCTAATTTAGCTTCAACTCCCTCATAAATATGTATAGCAAGAAAAAAAAATCTTGCCTGGACCTTATTGTTAATAGTGACAATATTATTAACTATCCAAAAAGCCATAACTTTCTGGATTCTTTCACTACGCAGGTATGTACGTAACTAACACTTTATGTAACAACTTTGCATGACGTCAAATATTTTAAGACATAATATTATGCATAGGCTGATAGAATTATCATAACATTCTCGTGATAAGACTTTTACCACTGGTTATATAAAGCTAAGAAAACATCCTCATCTTTCGAATAATAAATTAATGAGACTTTTCTTCTACCATATAATACTCTCTAGATCACTTGAAAATAATGTCATGCGCACGAATATTTTTTTTTCTTGGAAGCATTGTATTGCAACGTTGTGATAGTTAAGTTTTGAAATTCAAAAGATATAATAAAATTATTTATGCTGTCTTTTCTATATAAAAAGTGCTATTTTTACAGAAAAGAAATTGGTGTGCAAGAAAAATACCGTATAATTTACAGAGAAAATGTGTTTTTTTTATACAAACAAGTACTTTTCACGCAAAAGCTGTTTTTAAGAGACAAATTGAAAAGAGAATTTTTAAAAAAAAACTTCTCTCAGCGATTTTTAACGTTTTCTTAGAGTATGTTCGACTTTGAGAAACGTAAGGATTGTAATTTAAGAATAAAAAAAAAGTTCTATAAAACTGATTTTAAACAAGAATAAAAAAAAAGTTGTATCCTATAAAAGGTTATTTGAAAATAAATTATTTTTATCCATTCTATAATCCATATTGTATTTTTTTTTAAACTATGTTCTAGAGAAAGAACGTTATGTTATGATCTTTCATTGTCAAGGCCTTACTTCGTACGCAGAAAAATAGACACGAAGAAAAGTGATATAAAAATATATGTGCAAATAGATGACGCAGCAAAAGAATTAACGGGATTTAATGCGTTATTTTACTAGATACAAATTTTGTAAAGAACCTTATTGCACATAATATATATATTTTTTAGTTTCTCGTAACTTTTTACTCAATGAACTGAAGAAGCAGTAATGAAAAAAAAGTAGAAAGAGGAAAAAATATTTATAATATCTTGTTGGGGTTTTTTTAGTTTCACACTGGAAAATGGAATAAGACAAATAAAAAAAAATTACAGAAGTGGGACAAGCTTAGATCATAGATTTTAAAAATTTGACAATACTTAATAATTGGCATTATAAAAACATCTTTGATTTAAAAAAAAAAAAATTCCTGAGTGTACTGCAAAAATGTAACAATATTTTTTTATTGAGTGTGTTCTCCCCCTAGATTTAGAGCCATATCACTAATAGCATATCTCTGCTGATTTGTACAATGAATGTTACAATTAGTACCAACAATCACAATGAGTTGGCTATACATGTATATTTTGCTATGTTCCTCCACTTTTAAATCAAGGTCAATTGACGATGCCAGACACCAAACCGTATGAGTATCAGGATTTTAGATTCAACGTGCACCCATCGATTCAACGTCCTTTATTGGTAGGATTTTTTTGTCCAGCATGATCCGTCAATATAATGGCTAAATGAGGACAGAACATACGCACGCGAATCCTCCGTGGCCTGACGCCTTAACCCATTGCACCACTGAAATTAATGTTACAAGCTACTAATTATATAGCAATGGTAAATTTTCTCCTTTACTTGAGAAGAAGTATGCCAGCTCCTTCCGTTGAATTTTTCTTATTTACCTTGGCCATGAACGGAGTCTAGCGAAAAATGCAAAACAAAAGCATAACTATTAAACAATAAATATTATTAGAACTGTTTTTTTTTTCAAAATTATTAGTTTTTTTTTATGTTTTATATTTTTATTTTCATTCATATTATTATAGATGGATTTTCATAATTATTATGTCAAAATAAAGCATTTTACAATATTTATGACTATTGTTAAAAATATAATTATTATGGTATTTTCATTCTATGAAAATTACAATTCAATGCTATTATTTATGCGATTTATTCTTCATACAATCAAAATTATTCACCAATATGAGTGAATCTTAATTCACGATTATGATTCAAATTACAGGTTGCATCAAAGTGTTTTTGGACGACTTAGCGATAAAGTTATTCATTACTCGTTTTTCCTCTTTTTTAATTCGAAGTGAATAAAATGAAAGTAGGTATTGACATGCGGTCGATGTCCGTCTGTCTGTCCGTACCCCCCTTCCAAAATCGGTTCTATCCATCCGATCTTAAAAATTCTTTTTTTGTTAGAAATATATGACCTCAGAGATCCAACTTTCATACTTTTTCTCCGTCTGTCTGTACGATCGGACGGACATAAATCTACTATAAGTCGACGAATTTCCCATTGAATTAGCATTGAAATTCAATTTCGAGTCATTTCAATCGCTGCTGCCAACTCAACAATGGCATGATAAACTTTATTCATTTAAAAATAATATTATTTGAAGCAAAATTTATTTTGTTCATAAATCAGTGTGGAATGACGTCAGGAAAGTGATTATTTGATTGTTTATTATTTGTTTATTAAGCAAGTGGCAAGGCATATTTTTTTGCGCATAATCCTGATTAGTTTTAATTTACATTTCTTATTTTAAGTGCATTTGGAGTAGTTTCATGGTTTTTTTTGTTATAAATAAATATTTAATTATTCGTAGAAAAACAAATAAATCAAGCAGACGATAATATTAATTTTATTTGCGAAAGAAAATTAATGAAAATAGTTGATTTTGGCTTTAAGAAGTTAAAATTATAGCTGGATGCTGGTGTTTAGTGAAATTTATTCTAATGTGTATAAATCTTGTGTAGAAACGGGTGTTGATGATATTTACTGTTAGAAACCTAGTTGTTTCCAGATAAGAATTTCAGTAAGTATTTAAGTAACAGGAAAGTAGGCTATTTTAGTTCTTAAACTTCTTGTTATCAATTGCAGTTGTTTTTCACTTCCTTGTCAGTGTTTTTTTACTCAGGATCGGAAATAAATCTTGGTTTAAATTTCTTTTAGCTTCCACACGAGGTTTATAACGTAAACAAGTAGGTTTGTAACAGAATCTGTCACTCAGCCCGCTTCCACACAACAGTTGTGTTCAACAGGTCAAAAGGCGCCAAACACAGCATTAATGGGCTTGTTTCACGGAGGATCTGGCAATAGCTATGCGGTTTTGTTTGCATGTCTGTTTTGATGTCTTCCAACAGTATTGAAACCAGTTTCAGGAGAAAAACTACGAAAAAATACCATTTAATTCTAAAATTACAAAAACATTCCATAAAAATACTAGCAAAGCGTTTCACGTTTTTTTAAAGTCACTAAAAAGATTCCAAAATGCACCTAGTATTTTTACGATATTTTTTGGTAATTTTAAAATTTATTTTAGAATTATTCTAAAATTAAAAAAAAATATTCTAGCTGCATTTTGGAATCTTTTTAGTGACTTTAAAAAAAACGCGAACGTATTTTTATGGAATGTTTATGTAATTTTAGAATTAAATGGTATTTTTTCGTAGTTTTTCTCCTAAAACTGGTGGCAATACTGTTGAAAGACATCAAAATAGACATGAAAACAAAGCTATTGCCAGATCCTCCTTGAAACAAGCCCATTCTATATAAAACATTTACATGCTAAATTTGGCTAGTTTCATTTATTTTATTTCGAAAATTCAATAATTATTACTTATCGTTTGCGAAAATTAATTTATATTTCAAAGAATAAATATGTAATATTCCTCGCTTTTAAGTAGAATTAAAATATTTCATATCAACGTACAAAGAATCTCGTAGTGAAATGTATATTTGACGTCATTTCAAACTGACCGATGTCGCAAAAATAAATTTATTTTAATTTATTGTCTAAAAGAATTAAAGTTTCTCGAGCGATTGTTGCGAATGGCAATGGTGATTTAATTCTAATAAAAATGGCTTCCTATGTTTTTTAAATGAGCATTAAATTTTGCAGTTTTTTAAATCATTGAAGTATTTCGAATTCGAATTTTTTGACGCATCACACTTGTCCGTAGCATTTGTAGTTTGGGCTATGAAAGTGGGTGACGGACAGACAGGCAGACAGACTGAACGATTATAATACCTTCCACTTTTTACGTTATAAAAGTAGCGTGGAAGCTAAAAGTAGTAGGTATTGTAGTCGCGTTCAGTCCGTCCGTCTGTCACCCACTTTCACAGAACGAACCGTAAGTCTCATAAAAAAAAAGTGGGATACGTCATTTTGAAGCAAAACAAGTAGGTTTGTTAGAGAATCTGTCACTTAAACCGCTTCCACACAACATTTATGCTCAACAAGAAACAAACTATTTATAAACCTCAGAAAGAAATTCGCCAAACAGGGCCTTTAGCTAGTTCTAATTCAAACTTTTAAACGCCAAAATTAACTATTTTCCTTAATCTTCTTTCTCAGATTTAATAATTAGTCTTTATCGTTCGCTAAATTTGTTTGAAGTTAGAAGAAGAATTATGTAATTTTTTTAAATAAATATCTTATAAGATAAATAGTTTTTAATAAATATCTAATAAGATATTTATTAAAAAAATTACATCATTATTCTTTGAACTTCAAATAAATTTAGCAACGATAAAGTCTAATTATTAAATTTGAGAAAGAAGGTTAATGAATATCGTTAATTTTTGCGTTTAAAAGTTTGAATTCCAACTAGCTAAAGACACTGTTTGGCAAATTTCTTTCTGTGGTGTATAAATAGTTTGTTTCCTGTTGAGCACAAATGCTATGTGGAAGCGGTTTAAGTGACATATTCTGTAACAAACCTACTTGTTTAAATCCAATACGCTCCAATTTAAAACTCTAGCGGATTCTAAAGTTTTCATAATTAGATCGTTGTCAAAATCGTCTGTTAACTTTTTTTTTATTCATAAAAAAAAGATCATTACTGTCTTTTTTATACAAGCATTTCAAAGCACTTCCTTTCTTATGGTGGATCAAAGTTTAACTAGGAGAGAGCTTTGAATTCGAATTCATAATGTATGATTATAAAATTAAATACTCAACTATTATAGACAGTTTAAATTCAAAACGCATTATATAAATGAAAACGATTTCGATTTCCGGCACATACGAATTACGGTCGATGTCAATGTCTTCAAGCATAACGGACGAATTTTTTTCTTTCTGATGGGACTCCTCCTTATTGACAACCCTTTAATACAGACTTTTAAGAGTGGATATCTCGAAAACTATACAAGATATCCAAAGACTTGAGGGGTAAAACTCGTAGCAAATTTAATCAGTTTCAATTATATCGATAGAACGCATAGTTTTCGAGACATAAGCAAAAAAACGAAAAATTGGACTTTCAACCCCCCTCCCCCCTTCGGATCAGGGGCGGAGACTTTTGATATGTTTACCTTCTAACTAGTCCAAACAAAGTTACGAAGTCAAAAATTGTGTTTCAAACATTTCCCTTTATACCTCTTTGTTAACTGGATTATGAAAAGAATCAAGATAAATTTTCTATCCATCGTATGTACTCCAATACATATCCATTCAACCATCTTAATTTTAAAACACTTTTTTTTAGAGGCATGGCAACAGAAACCTTTTGTAATTTATTTCTCCGCCTATTACTATTTGTTTCTACTATAAAAATTTCCAAAAGTATTATAAGTAACAGGAAAGGAGGCTATTTTAGTACTTTCAGAGAGCCTCTCGTTTACAATGCTAACTAATTTAATTTGCAAGTTGCTTAAATCAACACATACATTTAATGAGAACATTGTATCCTCCTGTAATGTAACGGTTACAGTTCTGGACTGCCAGTTTCGATTCCAGGGTATGACTAAAGAGTGAAAAATTTACCTATTGCGAGCAATTGGGTGTGGTTGGTAGAAATAAAGTTGTAATAGAACTTCTTGCTCTTCAGTTAGACGTTGGATCCAATAAATACCTAAAAGTTTTTTTAATTTGTTTAGTACTGATTTCTTTGGCTGGTCAATTGGTATGTTTAGTAATCCAAATTCACTCAAAATTCAAACTAGCCATGTAGAAATGTTTTATTGCTCAATTTTTTTGAACACACAAGAAACTAATGCATTGTACAGTAATATAAATTACCATAACTGCACATAACATTTATATACTAGAACAATGATTTAGCTGCAAATGAAGGAGTTACACACAAATATACCTTATCAGTATAAAACGATATTTAAAAAAAAAAAAAACTTAGTACATTATTATACAATACGATTTTAGTTAATTCGTTTGAACAGTTGGTAGAACCAAAAATGTTTAAAATTTAATATAAGTAAAGAATCAACTTTGACAAAATAACTAAATGCACCAATCAGCAACAACCCAAGCTTGTCAAATGTACTAAATCTTGTCAGCCAAATTGAAAGCATATCAAGTTTAATAATTTGGTATTTTAAAATAAATATAATTTTAAATATTGTTTTCAACTTAAAGTGAACAAAAAATATTGCAATATTGATATAATTTAGTATGTTTAATTAAAGATCAAAAATACAAAATAAACCATAGACATATGTATCTAATAAGTAATAATTTACAGGATCTACAAGGAAAACTAGACCTTGAAAACCAAAAATTAGGAAAACATATAAATAACAATATTACATTAGTACAGCATATATTTACATAAAATATGTACAGTGTGGTTTGAAAAAGCTGTTGCCATATATTTTTTAAATTTAGTTATGCCTAACAAAACAAAAGTCCCAATATAGTTTTCCTATCTAAAAATCTACATTCTTATCCAACTTAGAAGCACCAAGCTTTGACATCAGTTGCTTTAGTACATAACAAATTTAAGGATTAAATCTAAAAAAAATTAAATTAAGCAAATGACTTTAGATACAATGGCAAACAATTAATTTTTTATAACTTTTTTATTTTTAATAATCTCCCATGCAATATTGTCTTGAAAGTATTCCGTTGTTAGGAATTTTTAAAAGCATAGAGAAAAATATACTCCAGATGCAAACCAATGAAAAACAGCTTTGCAAAACCTTTTTATTTTTCAGCATAAATTTTGCACTATTTACTATTGATTTTTGTTTTTTTTTCTCAAAATAATTTTAAATAACCGATTTATTAATCAATATACATAATTTATTTTACATTGATTAGTAAACTCAAATACAAAAGAAGCAATTTAAATTCTAATTGTAATTCTTATGAAGCATAAAAGATTCTTATCATGTTAAAAAAAAATGCAAAACTATAATCACTTCAAAAATTTGTAAAACATTCATTAAGATTCAGATTTTATATGATTCCCTACATGTTAAAAATATATTTAAATTCAAAATTTTACTTGTTATGATTTCAATAAACAAGGTCAAACCACAAATAAAAATATCTGTTGATGTATATTAATTGACAACATGTATTCAAATAAAAAAAATAGTTAAATTTTTTAAAATTTATAATATATTTATGAAATTTTTTTAAGGAACTACAAATATCGAATAGATGACATGAATACAAAATCGGATATTACAAACTATTTTTAGCTACATGATGCTTACGATTCTACAGTAAGTGCGTTCAAAATAACAGACTAAACCTAGAATTTTGCATTTATGGAAAAAATATATAAATTTCGTATGCACACTTTAAATTTAATTACTTATGAAAGAATATAAATGTTCAGAAAAATCACTTGATCTTACATAAATTCAATAAATCAAATAGAATCTTTCTAGATAAATTTCTGACTTAAAACTTAAAAAAAAAAAATCCTAATTTGGGTTGTGATAAATTTGTTGAATTTTATAGAGAAGTCAAGGATAAAAATTGGTACAAATGATTTTACACTTTGCAATGCTACTTAAAAAGTTCAAAGAAATACATAATTGATAATGATAATTTAAACACAAGTTCAAATATTCTTAAAGGCAATGAAATCTCGGGTTTGAAGGTATAGAAATAAATGCCTTTAATAAATATAAACTTTTTAAATTTAGAATTAATAGTTGCATATAGTCATTATAAATAAAACTCATAATCATATCTGTATACCGTTGCTCTATGTATACATTAAATTAAATTGGTAAATGTAATGCTTAAAAATTCTAAGAGAGAAGAAAAATAGTAATTCATATACTGTGGTATAGTTTTTAAACAAACATGATTTAATTTTTTTTTGTTTAAATATACATTTTTTTTCATCTCAAAAGTGTTAAATGGAATTAACACTAACAAGAAATAAAAACCAGTTTTGGAAAGACATATTAATAGAATAAGGATGCTTCATGTTCGTGAAACTAATATGAGAACATGGTGAAACGTAAACAGCCAACGAGGTCTGCAAGCAAAAAAGATTGAAAACAAAATCTTCTGATGTTACAATTTTCAACAACTAAAATTTCATCTCTTGAAAATAACTTTGTTCATAAATATACCTTCATGAAAGTGTTTATCAATAAGTTGGGTCACTGGCTTACGGATAAGTAAAAAATAGAGTAAGTAGATTTTCAGTTTAGATTTTATGTTACCATTCAAGGGCTAAGATATCTTAGTTGAAGACAATGAAACGCTTTGGTGGTATCTAAATAAGTAATTCTATTTTATGTTGTCTAAAAATAAAAGGAAAGTTAAGATTTACACTAAACATGATATCTCTGATATAGACACAGAGACATCAAATGATTGGATTTTATTTGTGTGCATTCAGAATTTGAAATTTGCACCCTTTTTGCTACAAAACTACAGCAATTTGACCAAAAAAATACGTTGTTTTAAAGTAAACAATCAATATAACTTTGATTGGGAGCTTATACTATTTTTAGCGTCTTAAGAATTAAACATAACCATTATTATTATTGCATACATGCCAACATTCCTCAGAGCCCTGTACGTAGTCTCTTTTGGGAGAAGGGGGGGGGGAGAACTTTTTTCGAAAAACATTTTTGTGTATGGCAGACGTTAAAGAAATGGTCTATAGTTTTAATTAAAAACACAATAAAATTCACTCAGCAACAACAAAAAAATCTTAAGTGGTCCTAAAGTAATCCTAGTTGTCGTGGGTAGGTTACATTTACTCTCTGCACGAACATAAAAAAACCACTTTGATCACACATTTGAACCTTTTTATTTCCGCAAATGAAATGTGGATAAAATGTTTGGATTTTTATTTTAAAAATCCTATTAAAACCATCAGCATCTATCAAGGCCGACAAACCTATTTTTTTCATTAACTGCTATAGGTCACTAAAACCAAAGCTAAAAAAAAATTTCAAAAATAAATTTTATGAAAATATGGAAGTTTATCCGTAGTTTTAAATCTGTTTACGTAACTCCCTAGTTTGATACTTTAATCCGTAGAAACTACGGGCAATCTGTAGTAGTTGGCAGGTATGTTATTGAGTAGAATTAATGGAAATAACAGAAAGGTGAAATTGATGGGCTTACAAATCTACACAACCTTGCGTAAAACGAACAAATGACTTTAAATAAATTCATATTTTAAGTAATTAATAACACAAAACATCCTTAAAACTAACGTGTAACACATAAATAAATAAAGACTACCATGGCTAACAGCAATTTCAATTAGTACATTTTTACAAAGCCTCATATAAAAGCATCTTTTCAGTGGTATTATAATGAGAGTTTACTTGAGTTTAGCATATGGGATGAACTTCTCTGATATGAGGCTAAGCTTTTAATATGTCATTTATGCTTCACTCTCGGTTGTTGTTGTTGTTGTATT
Organism: Oedothorax gibbosus; assembly: GCA_019343175.1. Taxonomy (NCBI): domain Eukaryota; kingdom Metazoa; phylum Arthropoda; class Arachnida; order Araneae; family Linyphiidae; genus Oedothorax; species Oedothorax gibbosus. The sequence continues at coordinate 478,871 of JAFNEN010000270.1, forward strand.
TGCTTCTTCACCCCCTAACATGGGCACAATCAAATTATCCTTTGACATTAAGTTGTACTTTGTTACAAACACTGTGAATCGACGACATAAAAAGGTTTCATTCTGTAAAAAATATACGTTACTCATCATAAAACATAATAATTTTTTTTAATTCACTTAAAATTACCTCTATTGTGGCTAGCATATCTAAATAACATATTGAACTAGTTCTGTGTACAAGTATATAACAGTCACTGGGAACAGCTTTCCACGGTTAGTGCCTAACTGCAATTGTTATTGCCCAACAGTGCCTTAGCTAAACCAGAAATGAAGCTAATATTTTGCCAGGCAACTCATCTGAGAAAAATCGTTTTTTAATATGTTATGAAAAAAAAGAGAAGCCGAAAATCGAAATTCCATATACCAAAAATGAGTGGCACTCAATAACATTAAGTTTTTATAACTTTATATTCAGTGCTTAGAACTTTCAGTAGAATGCCAGATTTGATTATCGCCATATCGGCTGCAATACTACTACCTCAAAGCGCCCTTTCCACTTGCCTTAAATTACAACACCTTAAAACTTGCTAAATACAAAAAAAATATTTAGTGCAATATATACCAAAGACAATACTTAATTTATAAAATGCAAAACAAAATTCCAAGACCTAAAATTTTACTGATTAAGCAAATTATCACAAAGCACTCGCATTTCGATCAACATGCTATGGAAAAGAAAAAGTCTTACATGGCAAAAGTTAGGAGCATTCGAAAATCGCAGATTGGAGAATGCAGGGCGGGCAATGAGATTGCAGAGGCTTCCAAAACATTTACCACACTCTTTCTCTTTAGAGGGGGAATCCTAGCCACTCTAATTAAATAACTGAACAGACCTCTATAGCCTTTGAGTCTTATAAAACTTTTGATAGCCAAATATATTACGATAAAATTGTTATCATATAATCATTTTCATCCTCATTTTTGATAAAGCTGTGTTTACTTATTTATCAACTAACTCAAACCCAAGAAAAACATTTAATTTTAATAAACTACTTACTTCAAATTCATCAAACACAGATCTATGGTGAAAGTAGGCATGAGAAAATATTCTATACACTCTCCTGCACACTGAACCTAGTTTAGCTACTGAGGATTCCTTTATACTCACTCTAAAAAAATAAATTTAATAATTAAGTTTTTTTTACTATAAACAAATACAGAATTTTAAACAAAAATTCAACATATTCTTGTGAACTGATTTTTTTTAGCTGACTTTTGTTTATTACTTTAGGATCAAGCTCTTAGACTACAGCTTTAGGATATATATTTCAAGTATTGAGAACTGATAAGGAACGTTTTTTACTTTGACTTGTCTTGTCACTTAATGCTTAAGCAAATTACTGCATTTGAGGTTCGAATGGAGAATAAACTTTATGAGAGAGATATAGTTATTTTTTTTATAAAGCTACCAATAAAAATTAACCATCTTTACCCACAACGTAATAAGTAGCTTCAGATAAGAGAATACATTCATAAAAATGGTTGATTTGTTTTTTACTGTGTGATCCTACTACGATGTACACTTGTGATTGGTTGCCTAATAAGGTAAGGTATTTAGTTAAAAGTCAAAACTGTCAGATGTGTATCCACCCAAATTAACGTCACTACATTGTCATATTACATACAGTCCCAGGACAAATTATTAGACGCACTGCAAGATTTAATGTAAATAATTAATTACCGGGTGATATTGTACCCTTTTATTATTTTAAATACAAATATGTAGTCTACAACAATTCTTTTAAATAAAAATCAATAATATTGTAGTTTAAATATACCATTATTGCATAAAAATTCAAATACAGTGCGTCTAATAATTTGTCCAGGGACTGTATCTACCTAACATACAGATAAGGTAACAGAAAAATACACAGACGGAACACAACAGATTTAACACGCTCAAGTATCTTCCCAACTGAGAATTTGTAACCATATTTACTTAGTTACCATTCTTTGAACATAAACTAAAAGTCACAATAGTATAAACTAAAAAGGCAATAAATATTACCTGCTAGGAAAATATTTGTTGCTATTAAGTAAGCATGCAGCTCCATCTAATGTGTGACGAGTATAATCAATGGCAGGGCACTCTTTGGGAGTTTTATGTGCAGCACATAAAAATATCCACTGTTCTGTAGCAGTCATTTGAGTACATGTCTCAGAATTGCATTCAGTCTGAAATTAAGGGGTGTGTTATGATAAAATGATATTCATTAAAAAAAATAATAAAGGTTTCATAACATTTACAGATTAGAGCCAAAAGCTAGATTATCTATTTTCCCCTGAGTATAAATTTGAGAATATCATAACGAATGGACAAGTTGCATGAAACGCGAAATTCATAATATATGTGTTTTTCTGGTACATTAGAAGTTGCAGATTCCGAATGTAAGGTTAAATATTCACAAATATGTTTAATTTCAACAAAAAATGCATTTGAAATTTGCCGAAAATGTACGTCACTGAAAACAGCTCTGACGTCAACTGTTATGTTTTTGCCGATGTTTCGATATATGCTGTAATACACTTTATAAAATAGTAAACCTTACAATTTCTGCGAAACCTCATTAAAAGAAGAAGACAATATTATTTGTAACCAGTTCATATCAAGGAAGTTAAACAGCTTGTTCCAAGTTTGGTTGTAAGTTAAAATACACACACTAGTGCGCGTATGAGCTATTGCAGAACTATTGACTGTTGGATCTGATCGGAATAGTCGAGTGATATCGTTCAACGTTTAAAGAAATTAACTGGAATGAACATGACATGTTTCTGTAAAATAGCATAACTTTTTTAAGAGTTTGATAAGGATGAAAGCACGTTACACAGTTTCAAACGGATACAGTGAAACGGGATACGAAATAACACGCCAAGAACAAAAAAAAGCCAACCGTGACATCATCTGTTATGCTAAGAGAGGTTTAACAGGAGTGACATATCATTAACTTTAAAAATGAATTTAAAAATAAATACATCTTTAAAACCAGAAATACTTGAGTTTTAGAGGTTTTTTAATATGCTTAATCGAATAAATATGTTTGTGGAAAACGCTGTAATTGTCCATTGTAATTTTATCATAAAAGAACTATTTTATTCTGTTAGAAAATTTAAACTAAATTTTTACTCCTCTTTGAAGATTAAAAGTTTGTGAGTACAATAGAATGTATTGATGTCAACTTGAGGATTTTGGTTCTAACAAGCTATGTTTTTGCAAAACTTTCACTTATTGATATAGATATTGTCTTTGATTTATATGTTTCAAATTATGAACTAAAAAGCAAAAAATTGATTACAAAGACTCAAAAATTCTAATAACAAGTAAAACATTTATAAAGTACTCTAGATTGTATATAATATCTCACATTTTATCCTAAGAACAAATATTCTAAACAGTGTTGCTTTTCACACTATATTTGGTGTCAAAGATTAATATTCTAAAAGAATTTATCATAATAAATTAAGGTTTCAATTTAAACTTTCAGATAAAGCATAAACAAGTGTCCCAATTACATACCTGCAATTTAACTGCTAATCCATCGAGCTCCATACAAAATTGCCTACAAAGAATTAGATAATTTTTGAAAAAATATTTTTTTAATACAAGGATATGAAATAGATTATATTGTTCAACTAAAGATACCATCAGATGCCCAGGTATTTATGTTAAAAAAAACATTTGATGTTTTAGTTTTTCATTTTTGAAAATGGTGCAGTTTTTGCAATTTTATAAAAAAAATATAAGGTTAAATAAAATTTACCATACTCTTCTCAATACTCATAAAAAAATAATATAAAATTTCCAAAAAATAATTCGATAACATTTTATCAATATTTAGGGGAAACGTAAAATTTAAATTACTATTATTAGTTTGTTAAAATGTTAATAGTGTATGATTCTCTGAAAAAGTTAGAAATTCTTTAAACATTACTTAGTAGTATTATGATGAAAAATGCTGCAATCAACAAGCAAAAGTTTTACTTTAAAAACATTTTTAGTCTGTTTAGCTTATAAGATAGACAATGGTAAAACATTATTTAATAAAACAAATGCATTTTATAATTCATGACTAATGTATAAAAGTTATTAAAATAAAGATAGCTACCTGAGATGTTCATACTTCCAAACCCCTTCATCTTGGCCATCGGGGGGAGTCAAAATCTCATCAACATTGCCTGGTTCTTTCCGAATAGTTTGCTGGATGAACTAGGACAAAATATATATATATATAATGAAATAGTTAAGATTATATTGATAATTAAATCATGTGATAATACCTGATTATGTGAAGATAATTTTTATATATATTTTATAATTCAATGAAATTCTAAAAGTTAAAAATAAAGTTTGAAAATTTTAAATGTAGGAAAAATTATTACTGCTTCATATAAAACTTTCAAATGACTCAAAGGATAAAAAACTTATATTTTGAATACGAATTAAAATTCAATATCGAAATGCAAAGCCTCAGGCTAGAAATAATTATTTTAAACCTGATGTAAAAATAGTACTTATTGTTGTAATTATTTCATGTTAAGATAAATTTATTTTACAGATGCATAGAATGAAGACTGAGATTTTTATTTCTAAAAGAACAGTTTTAATTTTCTTTGAAATCATGGGCCAAACAACATTGAAATTTATACCCACAGAATGTACGTATTAATATCCATTTCAAAAATCAAATTTTAAAATACTTAAAAAAGATTACTTGAAAATGGTATTACATACATGGGATTTGATGTTTCTGTGCTTGGTTTTCAACACTGACAGAATTGTCTTACATAAGTTATTACACAACAAGCAAAAAAATACCTGCTGTACAGCTAATGTGCTATCCATTTCTTCGAATGGTTCTTCTGGCCAATTACAAAAGTTCTAGAAGAAAATACAAATTTAATTTAAAATATGCATTTAATTATAATATATAAAATATTTTGCTATTAAACCTACTTTTAGCTTTGCATTTAAACAAAATTATAAATAAGTATATATACATAATAAGTCTGTAAATTATATTATAAAAATACAAAAATACAGCATATTTCTTATTTTAAAAGAATTTATGACCTAATGTATAATCTTATGTTGTATTAGAGCAAATTATTAATGTTTTAAATTTTTATTAAATTATAAATATAAAAGGTGACACATGTATATCTATCAATATTTAGAATTTAGCAGTAACTAATTGTATACCAACCAACTCTGAACACATACAACTAGTTGCATAAGTGTAAAGTTTGAAGAAAACATTTTAAATATTTCCCGATTTTCATAACTAATATAATTTGTAAATAAAAAACACTTTAGCAAAACTTATGAAGATGAACAATTGAAGTCTGCACAACAAACCATGATATCTATATCACTAAAAACTTATCCATTTAATCAAACTATAATCTTAATAATGTAAATAGTTAGAAACTTTAGAAAGACACTGTAAAAATTGGGAAAAAACATAAATATTTAAAACAATCTTTCACTGAAAGACTAACTTTCCAACTCTTACCTACATATATGTATGTACTTAACAAATATACATTTGAGATAAATTATAAATTTCGTTCGTTTTTGCGAAATAAAGGAAAAGCAGGCAGATATGTTTGGCATACAAAAAAACACAGATTTATATTTATTATTGAAAAATTAAATATAATATTTACTTAACTAAAATATACGATTCATACAGCATAAACAAGTAATGAAATGGTAACTAATTCAAAAGAAGATGAAACATTTTACGATATTAGAGGAATACTTTGAAACATGTTTTTTAATAATTCGAAAGAAAGTACATTATTAGTAATTAATAAATCTTAGCCAAGACAATCAAAGTTTGACACATGTGACAGATAGTTTAGTTTTGAATTGAATATTTCACTAAGCTAGTATTGTTATCTGCATTTCAAAGTATTGAAGTAGTTATAAAGACGCATTTAAAAATTTACTGTGGTCAACAAATATTACCTGTGCTTTAGTACCAGGTCGATTTCGCCTTAAGATGCTTGATGTATCAGCCATCTTCATGATTATTATTATAAATACTTATTGATAATTTAGTGACAGTTCTCTAATTTTTGATTATTGGTAATATCGCATACAAAATCTAGCAGCATTAAATTGAAATTAGTGGATTAAATTTGCGAATGATATAACATAGTAAGAATACCCCCGAAAAGAAAACTTATAACATCAATAATAACATCAAATCATCAAAAAATCGGATTCCCTACTCCCAACATCAAATAATGTAAAATATAAAAATCACTGTAACTTTCGCTGAATTAGTAAAATATATAAAATCCGTGAAAAATATTGCGATATATTTTTTGTTTGGTTAAACATTTTATAAAGTAATATAACAAATATATTTCATTTAATAATTAGTCTATTGAGCAAATATGGTTTATTTTTTAACTAATATACATTATTAGTTTTTGTAAGTTGGCAGCTAAAACTTTTTTTGTTTGGTTTGTTTTTGTTTTGGTGTTAGTGCTTCGTTCTGTTTGTCAAACTGTTTCATTTTACTTCTATTACTTTAAAAGGAAGCTTTAAATATATATTACTTTTATGAAATATGAAGGTTCCATTAATAAAATATTGTAAATAAAATTAATGAAAGCATTTGAAGGTAAGAAGTTACTTTCTTGCAATTAACGTTATATAAAACTTCTTTTTACTGAAATTTAAAAATACCTTAAGTTTATTTAATTTTGCATTGCGTACAATATTTTTTTTATCAATAAGTAATAATGTGCGTGTATTTTAGTATTGAGTTTAGTTTATTTGGGTGTAACCCAATATTCTAGTTTAAAATCAATGATCCGTATCTTTTATTCTAAGAACATATCTGCAATCTATTCTGTTATTTTTATTTATAAATATATTATAATATATAATTTTAAAAGTGTTTTATTCACTTCAAATTTATATGGCTTAAAATACTTAAATAATATGAAAGTTTTTATCAAAACAAATATTTTATAGAATCAAGGAGTTGAGAACATTGTAGGGTAGGATAAGAAAATTAGAAATTCAATTCACCCGTGTGCAGGAAAATTTAATGCTAAATGATTATGACATATAATTGCCTTATTGTGAAACTTTCTTTTTTGTCAAAACATGAAATTTTGTCCAATTTTTTTTTTGTATTGATATATTCAGGATGTCAACATATGAATAAAATAGGTAAATAGTATTTAATATTATGCAACTTTACTGAAATTGTACATAATAGCTTTGAATAATCTTTAAATTGATATACTATGTATAAAAACTTACTTACAACTATTCATTTGTATATTTAATAAAAGTTATATTCCATCTATAAACTTCATGTCAGATCAAATTTATAAATTGAAATTCATTTATTTCCTTGTAAATATGTGTTAATACATACCACACTTTCATATTAGTGTAAAATGACATAATAATTGTCACCAGTGGAACAGTGTTGGTTTGAAATTCATTTGTTCATTTTCAAAGTTTTTAAAACATATTTTATCAATTTGTATGTGTATATACTCAACACCAAATATTTAATTTATTGTTAGATTAAAAAAAAAGTTGGCTAAAAGGGTTTCGATTTGAAATATCCGATCGTTTTACGTACACTCAACAGACCTTAATGGAGTGCTACGATTTGTGTTTTTTTATCAACAAGTAAAATGTTTGTTAAAACTTAAAACCACCAAATAATTATTTTATTTTAGGAAAATGGATTCTAACACAGACTTTGATAACAGTGTAGAAGATCGTTTCTTAAGCTTAGACATCCTACCACCAGAAGTACTACTGCACATATGTTCCTTCCTAAGTTCCAAATTCGTCATCAATGTTTTAAGTAAAGTCTGCCTTAAATTTAAATACATCATTGAAGAGAATTCAACATGGAGAATGAGAATTTATAAAAGATGGCCCAATAAATATCCTTTGGTTCCAGGTTAATAAGTATAAGTTTTTTTCTGGATATTTAACAGTTAAAATAAATTAGTTTACTGTGAAAATACTATACTATAGTTGCAAAAAAATATTAATCTTGCTAGCTGATTTTTAAAAAACTAGGGGGCACGCCCCCTTCTCGCTATCGCTCGCCAACCACCGGGAACTGCTTGCGCAGTTCCCTTTGGATCGCTTCGCGATCCAGGCTCGCTTCGCTCGCTCACCGTTCATTGAAATATTTTAGTCTAGTCTTAAAGGTTAACCTGAAGGAGCATGTCCGTCATTTTTTTCGCCAAATGTGGTAACCCGGCCAAATTTGTATTATGGCAGCCATTGGCTACGAAAATCGCCACAGATTGATTTTTAAGCGAATAATTATCAAATAGTTCAGTTTTTTCTATGTATTCTGTTTGCATTAGAGAATTTATTTTGCTACTTTCTTTATAAGTTAATCCTGTCCATTTCTTTCATCGTTAAGCATTCTTAAACCGTATTAATATATTTCAAATATTATTAATCATAAAAAGAACTCATTTCATAAATTATATTTTGTGCACATTAATTTGAACTGGCAGCAAACTGTTGAGTTCGGATTTTCTTATTTTAAAATATCGCTACGATCTATGATCGCAAATGCCACGATAATTTTTAATAAGGAAATCTTTCATGTTCTCTCAGCAGACATTTTCAGTTTTGAGTAGCATTTTAAGTAATTATTTGTTGTCATTTCACAGACTTGGCAAACGCTCGGTTTGTGTAATTTTGACTTGGCAACATTTTTCGACTGGCGCCAAAGCCGGACATGGTTCTTTAGGTTAACCGCCTTTACTATCCTTTTAAAATAACATAATTACAAATTAATGCTTATAAATTAATGGTTATCATTGCGAAAATATGTCGCTGCTTGAATAAGATCCATTTGTAAATAAATTGGAAACGGTGGTAACCGTCAACGCTTAGAAAATATGTTTAAAAACAATTTTAATTTTCCCTTTTTTATTAACAATAGTGTTTGGTAGTTCAGTCAATAGATATTATAATTTAAATTTTCAAACTTTAAACATCTCCAATATAATGCATGTTTAAATTTAAACTTACTGATTCTATCCTAAAGTTGTTGTTTCAAACACTTTTTTGTTGTTTTCAGTCAGCCATTTTAAATTAATTAGTAGTATTTTTGTTCATTTCGATTGTTGCCATTCCAGAGATAGAAATATAAGGAAATTTGGGTTCCGTATAAGAGTATTATATATATAGATTCTTTGGTACTTTTTCATTCCTCAGGCGCAAGCAATTATGACGCCAAAAAATTTACAACTGCCGCCAAACAGAATATTTCTAGTGGTAACCTTTAACTGTGTATACTGTGGTCCTATAACTGTATACTGTTTAGCCAAAGATTCCGTTTGGCGAGATTTACGCTTGTGAAATGGAAAAGTAACACTTTTTTTATATAAATAATTTTAATGAACTGATTAAACCTTCTCATCAAAAGATTAAGGTTACATTTTCTTCCAAAAAAAGTAAAATATCTTTTATTAAACGATGCTTAGACTATTGCATGCATACTTTTAAAAGTCAATTTTATGTATTACATTAACTAAAGTTTGAATTTTTTATGCATTTTATTTCAGATCCTGACCTAGATTGGAAAGAAGCATGCATTGAAAGAGAAGAGCATTATGAGCTATGGAAAAATTCCGGTGAAAATATGAAGATGTATCACCTGAAAGACTCTCATATTGGCTCCGTTAATGTTGTTTACCTAGTTGAAGTAAGTAAGAACAGATGTATCCATGTGTGCAATTGGTATTAACCAAAAGAACTTAAACAAATGTGTAATGCTTGTAATTTAATTGTTTGTATTTATAAAATGTTTTCATAAATATTCCAAAAAGAAATATGGATGGATAAATTATATTTCTATGTTCCGAAAAGTCAAGATACTATCAATTATTTCCTAAAAGGGAACCCTGGAAAATTTTGGAAAATGTATTTACTTCTAAGATTGTATCTCACAAAACTGGTACAATTGAAACTGAATTTTAACAATTCTGTTGTACAGTGATTTGATGTCTTATAAGTAATTGAAATAGAGTAGTTTATTTCTTCAATTCTAGACTCCTGACACCAAATTTTAAAATTATATTCTTTATTTTATGGAAGTTATATGTACTCTTTTTATACTTGTGATTTTTTTTACTGAATGCTAGAATTAGTGTATTTCTTTATAGGCTACCATTTGTCAATGAGATTCAACTATTTCCTGCTTGAATCCTTGGAATCCTGATAGATAGTTTTGACCAATTCTGTCATTATTTCAACAACCTATATAAAACTTCAATGAATACTTTTGTTAGTAGTATTGTTTGTGGCCAACAACTAGTTTTGGAACAGGAAAATTTAAGCAATGTATATTATCAGTTTTCTACCAAGTTAAAGATTTAAATAATCCTTTAAAAGAATAAATCTTTTTCTTATGCTCACTTCTATTCATTTACAAAACAAACTTCTGTGACATTTTCTATTCCAACGTGTACCTTCTCTGTGGTTTATGTAATGATTCTCATATTTCAGAACGGTGAACTTTGTGCCTCAGGTGGTAGAGATGGAACCTTGAAATTATGGGACATTGAAATTTTGAAAGAACAGCCAGATTCTCAAAATTATCGGTCGTGTCTTCTAAATACTAATACTGCAGCACATGCCAATGCAAGTTTGACAATTCCTGTTTTTATTTTCAGTATTTAAATAAATTTGAAATCAGTCAGAATTTAATTTTTTTTAAATCCTATTTTTGAATAATTATTTAAATATGTTTTTAGCTTTTAACTATCTTCTAGAGTCTTTCTTTTACATAATTTTTAGTTGTGAAATTTCATGATGACCTTAAAAACTTTTTGCACCAATTTTCTGCCCTGTAAGATTTTTCTTTCAAAGTCCAGATATTGGTGTTTGGTCTCACTACAGTTGTGTTGTATGTCAAACCAATTTATGCAGAAGAGAAGAGAAAAGACAGATCAAATTGTTCTGATTTCCAGATGATACACAATAAGTCATAAACTACGAACTTTTAGCTTTTTTTTTAAAAATGTATTTGAATATTTTTTTTTAAAAAATCTATATTCAGTTTGATAATTTTATTTCAGGCCTGGCTGTGGGCTATTACTTATGACAAAGACCACACAATGATGTACTCTGGCGGCTTTGACTGTAAAATAAAAAGCTGGGACCTAAATCATCCTAACCTTCCGTTCAGACAATTCTGGTATAGTTTTTTTCTTTTTCTGGTACTTAATTTTGTATTTGAATGACCAAATGCAATCGTCTTGATTTTTAAAATACAAGAAATATAACTCATTAATTATAAATTGTAATGAACTTAATAATAAATTAGTAAATATGTCAATGTAAAATTATTGAATCTTATATTAAAATTGCAGTGTTAGGAAAGAAAATAATTGGTCTTTTATTGTGCTTAATTGGTTTCATTTAAAAATAAATGATATTTTAAATAATAAGTAGCATATGTATTAAAAAATAAATCTAATATCCAACTGAGAAATAAGTAGGTTAACAAAAGTGTACATAGGTTTTCACTGTGTGGAGATTTTATTGTAAACGGAATATTTAAAAAAAATTCTATTTAAGGAAAATATTTTTTTAAACAACTCTAAAAAATTTTAAAGTTTGGAAAGTAGTTGAATTTATCTGTACATGTAATCTGCCGTTCATAAATTGCTGTATTCACAAAAGGGACTCTACCATTTGTATCCTGACCATTTTATTTAACTTTTATATTGACTGTAGTTATTAAATGTTTAAGTTGTTTTTATAGATATGATAGTTTAGCTGCCCTTTATAGCATTGTTACGAAAGGATAGATAGGTGTACATGGAAGGATATCTCCCCTATTACCCACCCTCCCTTTAATATCATAGCAGCCTAACCCCTTGTTAAAATGTCCCGTAATTGTAGCCATGAAATAAAACTGCGCAAGTAATTACGTAATTCGCACACCCGCTTCAAAATGGCTGAGTTTGCACGGTTCCATGTTTGGAAGGCCATGTGATCACTGACCCCCCCCCCCCCCCATGCAAGCCTCTTCATTCTTTGACACTTCTTAAATTCCTTCCATACCAATAAGTCCCTTCTGTTTGGGGCTCTCTGCTTGCAACAAATAAAGTTATGTAAAGCCCACTAATTTCCCTGCCTTTGCCTCCTTATTTGTTAGGAATGTATGGCATATATCCTTCAAAAAATTTTAATACTATTATACTTTTATTTCTCTCCTACTAGTCTTTCTTCACCTGTGTTGTGCCTTGCATTTGCAAACAATTCTTTTGCATGCGGTTGTTATGGACGTAGCATCAGCCTCTTTGATGCGAGGGCCACTGATAGACCAGTCTCGCAACACATTCTGCACAAGAAACCAGTGATTTGTGTAGCCTGTGATGACAAATTTATCGTATCTGGAAGCGAAGATAAAACTGTGGTTGTTTATGATAAAGTGGCTAGCAAACCATTGCACACTATTAAGGTACTGCTGCTCTTTTTATGTATTATTTAATTTTTAAAAAAATTTTAGCTTAAAGGGGTTATTTTAATCTCATATTGAGGATTTGAACAAAGGTGTTTTAAGTAAGTGCTATGAATCTGATTTTACTTTATAAATGCTTAAACTTCAAGTATATGCAAAAGAAAAAGTCATTTATTCAGAGATTTATTCATAGAAATAATCTAACTTTGACCTAGCAAACCCTTAGAATTAATCTAACCTTTTGTAAACAATTACAATTTCTTGTCAGACATGAATTTTTCTTACCAACTTGTTCAATTATAATTTTTAATTAGCATTTAATTGTACTTTTTTGCATTGTTATTTCTGATGCACTTTAGTCCCTTCTTTGTAACTTAAACCCTAAACAGTCAATTACTTGGGGAAAATATTCATCTTTCTGACAAAATAGTTAGGAAGAATAAGTGTTGTTGCTGAAAAGTGCCAAAATGAGTTAATGGAAACATTTCTTTGTCGCTTCGCTGTGTACCAATTTCCTTTATGCAGCAAGTGTCTAAAAAAATCTGCCTACAAACACTTTGAGGCATTGATCATTTTTAAAGGCACTATAAAGTGAGCTTTTGACCCTAAAGGGTAATTTTTGCCTCAATCGATGAAACTGTACTACAGAATCTTTACCCATTCTGCTTCATGACAAACACCACAATGTATTTTTTATTATCTCCTACTAAACTTAATTTGCATTAAAAGTAGACTAAGAATTTCATCTGTGCTCAGTACGACAATTAATAAGCTATTCTGCTGCAAATATTATCAAAAGTAGTAAGTCTGGTAATAGTTAAGGAAACTTGTTGCTATATATGTGCAATTGTTTAAAGGTTTCAAAGGAACCCAACGTTATCTTAAGTTGTTTTAAATACCCTATGTGCAGTCAGTTATTAATAACTTTAGAAATATACATTAGAATAATTTTCTAGCTTCCAGGCTTCCCCCTCTCCATGTCTTATGATGAACATCAATTGTTAGTAGGAGATGTTTTAGGCTCATTTCATGTGATTGATCCAACGCACCAAGCCTTTGAATTATCTCAGGTAAATACTATAGGAATGCTAATTAAAGGTTTCATCTTAACATGGATTCTCACATGGCTTAAATCCTTAAAAAATACAAATCTTTTATTTATAAGTTTGTTTTTAATACTTTGAAGAATCTTAGAATACGTAATTGTGTGCTTTTTAAAAACATTTTATTTGAAATTTTTTGTCAAATTTCAACCTTAGATAGTAAAAAAATATTAAGTAAGGGCAAAAGAATTTGTTAGAGAACTTAATTAACAGAAAAATTAATTAAATAGGTACCTTACATTTAAATACTTTTTCCTACTTTCAATAGCCTAAAAACGAAAATTATTGTTACAGAATTTTTTTTTCTCTTGACAAATTTAAATAGGTACTCACAAGTTAAGTAAACGCTCAGAAAGTCAACAATTTTTACATATCTCTTGGAAATGGTCAAAATTCATGTTTAAAGTAAACAAAAGATTGCCTTTTTTTCACAGAAATTTTAAATCATACAAAATCAGTTGCAATCCTATTGAAATCAGTACGTTTTAGATTAATCGAATAGTTCAATTTTGTTTTTCTATTAATTTTTCCAATGTAATAGTATTATTTCCGAATAAAATATAAAATCTATGAATTTCTACAAAATAACTTAAAAATATGTTGCATTAATGTATCCCTAATCAATATTAAATTGGAATTAAAACATTTAAAATTTAAAAAAAAAATAATGAAATATGTTTTAATCTTGTATCTACTTTTTGACTTAATCCAACTAATAAGATTTCATTTTAAATTTTAGAGTTATGAAACTGGACATAAGTTTAAAGTGACCGGGATACAACATTCCTTGGGCTCTGTAATAACTAGTTCTACAGATAAGACTATTAGAATCTTAGAACCGAATGTCAACCCTAAACCAATTGCTGTTTTAAACTGTTCAGCTGAAATTTCAAAAGTGAGTTTAAATTTTTTTAAGCTTTATGTAACAGTTCATTTCAAGGTATATTTGATTACTTACTCTTGAACATGCAATAGTTCCATAATATTTTTTGACTATGCATGTTGCATGAGAGGAGTAAACAACATAGAATAGATTATAGGCGCAAATACTTTATTTGTAGATACACATTTTACATGTTTCAGCAAGACTCAAAACGCAACAGAATGTTTCGTCTCTCCCACACACTATCCCCCCCCTCCCTCTTCATCCCTTTTACGGATATCATTTTTCACAGCATTTGCACCCATAATCTACGTTGTTTACTTCATAAATCCTCTCATGTATCATGCGCAAAGTTGATATTTTCTGAATATGCATGATGCTTTTTAAAAAGAATATTTTTGTTAACTGAATATACAGAGGTTTTTTTATTAAAGTTTATTATAAATCAAATATATCAGAATTTCTTACTTGTATGTAATCTTATTTTCCATTTTTCGTATTTAAGCTTAAGTATCGTTGAATTTTTTTTTAGATATCTGCTTATAAGACTACATTAGTCAGTGCAAATACAGATGATTCCATAACTGTGTGGGTACCAAATGAAAATTATTCCTAAAATGACTCCTGGTCTGCTTTTTGGACTCCTGGTCTGCTTTTTGCTTATATTTGTGATAATATATTCTTTAATTGCTTGTTAATATTCTTATGTTTAATTTCTTTATTTATATATTTGTGTTATATATATATATTTGGGTTAGTAGTTTTATTTATTATACTTAAAAGAGGTAAAAGTGGTAAAAAGGCATTTTTTGTTTGTAGAATAACTAAACATAGAATTACTTTAACCTAAGGACAAACAAACAGTTTTATTTTTTTTAAAAAAAACTTGTTCTCATGAATGTGAAATTTTTGGGTAGAGAAATTTCATAACAATAATCATACTTCTAAAACTGTATTATAATAAAATTGTTTTAAATTGTTTTTTATTGAATGCTTTTATTAACAAACTATTATAAAAGTTTCAAAACATAAATTTATGTTATACTGGTAATGACTGCATATACACTTTTATATTTATTACTTTTTAAGGCTGCTTTTTTAATTTGTTGTATGCATCTTTTATGTATGGGCTTTTGCAATTCTGTTACTGATTTTTCTTTTGCTATATGACTTGTATTTGCTAGTCTATTTGTTTAAACCAGATATTTTATTTTGTGCTATGGTACTGATTCAGTATTATTTGTACTGTACACAGTCACATACATACAACTGAGCATTTATTTATCTGAACTAAATGCTTAAGCATTTACATTGTTATGGTCAACAATTTTAATCAAGATAATTATACATTGTTTTTTTAATATGTACTTACTTACTTATCCTCTTCGTGCCAAGTGGCACATAAGGCCCGACACCTAGTTTGCCAGCTCCGCCGATCGGCTGCGATAGCTCTTGCTTCTGACCATGACGTCCACCCCGCCTGATTCCTCTCTTCTTCCACCATCCTTCTCCATGTTAGTTTAGGTCTCCCTCTTTTTCTTTTTCCCTCTGGTGCCCATTGCAATGCCACTGGTGGGATCTTTGTTTGCGGCATTCGCAGCACATGTCCGATCCACCTCCATCTTCTTCTCTTGATGTTGTTAGTTATTGGTTCTAGTTGTGTTTTTTTGAATAGTTCTGCATTTGATATGGTTTGTGGCCAATAAATTTTTAAAATTTTTCTAAGGCATTTATTTTGCCAGCTATTTACCCTTTTTACTTTTTTTAATATGTATTAGTTACAAAATATTTTAACTCGTATTAAATTAAAATTTCCATATTTGGGAAATTATTTATACTTAAATGCTAGTTTTATCCGTCCTCAGGTTGTACTAAGGCAATATAAAGACTATTTTAATAACATTTTTTAATTCTAATGCATAATGTCATACTTATGTTAAACCATTAAGGACAACTTAGTGAATACCATTAATACCTTCATTTCCTAATAAAAACTTTACGGTTTGATATTTGTTTTTTGTGTAATTTAATTAGTCCTATAGTAGGTCTATCCAGAATTCGAGCCTCGAAAGCATTTTCCTCCCCCATCCCTGCATGTGGTTTTCTTCGAAACGGCGTGAGCATGTTTTTTCCCCACCCTACTTGGGTTTAAACTGTTCGGATTGTTAACCTCCACAACAGAACCTCAAACGCGTTAGGTTTAGAAAAGCGATGCTCCCCCCGTTTCCTAGAAAACCAAACGAAGGGATGGGGGAAGAAAGTCTTTTCGAGGCTCGCATAGTAAATAGACCGACTATAGTCCTATATAAAATTTTCAGGACAGTGGTCTTCATTTGTCTTATATATTGTTTATTTAAATCAACTTAAGCAGAAAGCTTATTTTCGTGTCGCACATTTTCTTGCAAATCATTGTTAATGGGTTAACTTGAAATTTACAAATTTAAGCTACTAAAAATTTCTTTTCCAATCTTTAAAGGAAAGCCTGGTTAATATAACTTGTTTAGTGATTAATTTGCTTGAAATTCACTAAATGGTAATAGATGTGTGTTACTTATTTAACCCCTTTCCTCCAAAACTAGCCTAGACACTTTAAATCACAGTTTTTTTTACTTACCTTGAGGACTAAGTTGTTTAAGTAACTTCGTTGCACAGTTATTCCTTGTAATATTTTGTCTTCTCAATTTTAGTAAATTCTCGTATCTTATTTATGATATTTGTAAACAATAACCAGGGCACTTCCAATGATTACAATTCCTTAACCTATTTTTTCTTTACCCCTCTGAGGGATACAGACATATAAACCAGTTACCTGAATGACATGTTTTTCAGCAACATATTACTTTAAAATATATATTTTATAATTGAACTAAATTTTGAAAAAAATTAAGTTTGAATAAGTCATTAATAATTACCTGCTACTACAGAATTAAAATTTTAAAACAGTTCAACATTTTAAAATTTTAAGTGAAAATTTAATTTTTTTATCTCATGCAGAGATAAAACAAGTTTACACTTCAGCCAATTTGCTTACCTCTCAAAAGGTTATGAAATTTTACAATATATTAGTGACTGTCAATAGACAGATGGGTTCAACTAACTAAAAATGAGATATGTAGTTACAAATACAAAGGAAAACCTGGTTTTATTTTAACTGTTTCTTGAAGAGTAATTACAAAAGAAAAAAAATTGAAATGCATTTATACTCTGTGTTTAAGAGCAAATTTTTACTTTTTATTAGATTTAGCTTTGTATTTATTAACTTTAACTCCCTTTTTCATTCCATGTGTACTCTTTTAAAAACTTGGTCCTTAAACGGAAAAATTTGCCTTTTTTTATTTAATAAAAATATTTTTGAGAATATTTGTATTTGTAATTATGTAGACAATTCATTAACTAAATGAAAGTAATTGTTAATTTACGCATTTGCTCAATTAGTAATACATTTTCGAAACAAATTAGGTATGCCATTAAATAGCAATTTAAAATTTCTGTAACATTTTTGAAAATAAGTTTATTAATTCAATCTCGGTACAATCAAATAAATGCATGTAAATAAATAACATAAATGAAGCACTGTTATTTTAATAAGGAACATTTTTTAAAGAAGGAACATTTATTAGGAACAATAACAATCCTGGTAACTTCCCATGATTCTTTAGTAATCAATGTTTATCTAAAGGTTTTATTTCATTTCTTGAAAACTATATTCAACCCATCAAGAAGCACTTCACACACTTTAGGAATGAATTGCAAATACCTGATGTTTTACCATTTAGAATGAAAACATTCTTAGTGATAACTTATTACTTTTATAAAACTTTATTATCAAGCAGAAACCCCATATTTGCTTTCCTATTCTGTGACAAGCACTCAATCGGTTTAACAAACCCATTCTAATGCAGTACATTTGAGTAATGTAAGTTTGCATAAGAATAGCAAATGACATTCAAACCCTTAGAAATTTTTCTTTATGATTATCGTTTTCAGTTTCTTCAAATATCCTCTTGCCGAATATTTTCATTCTTGTTCCTTCAAAACATAACTATCACAAACCCTTCTTGGTTGTAAGGATATTTCTTGGGTTCATCTTCCTCGAGAATCTGTCTCACTCTCTCTCGGGACAGTCACCTTCTCTTGGCTTTCCCGACCTTCTTCAATATTCATTTTTTTGTTCTGTCTCTTTAATAAACAGTTTCAC
Organism: Oedothorax gibbosus; assembly: GCA_019343175.1. Lineage (NCBI taxonomy): Eukaryota > Metazoa > Arthropoda > Arachnida > Araneae > Linyphiidae > Oedothorax > Oedothorax gibbosus. The sequence continues at coordinate 497,576 of JAFNEN010000270.1, forward strand.
TTCTTCGCTCTGCTACTCTGTCTTTGTATATGACGCTTAGGAGCGTCAGGCGGTCGCGTCGTTTCAGATTTCTTTTCCTCTTCCACCCTCCTCAAATCCTCCTGAGAATCGTAAATTTTAACTATTGTATCTGCTTTTGTCCTAGGGACCTGCGTTGGTGTAGTTTCTTGGGTTTGAGGCTGCCTCAGGCTTTGAGAAGTTTTAAGAACTGGCTTTGGGTAGGCTCTTACGTCTTTTGAAGGACCGGGAATGTCAGTAGTGGTAGGACTAGATGGTTTACTCTGTTTTACGGAAGGTTTAGACGGAAGCAGATGAATTCTTTCTGTTTGAAATGGACTGGGACTGTCTGCCGTGGGACTTTCCGGTGTAGGTATTTTTGGTGCCAACTGTATCCCTGCTATCTTTTTACCTGATATGGAACCTCTTTTCATGAATAAGTCTGGTGCTTTAGCTAAAAGCAGTGATTCAGGCCTCATGGGAGGAGGTGAGTATGATGTTTTAGGTGGTGGAGGCGAGTTCCGCCTTAGTTGAGACTTCTTTGCTGCTTCTTCCTTCCACGTTGTAGTTTCAAATGATACTGGTTTTGATGGAGTTGTTGAGGCTTTGGAATGCAGTTCTGGTAACTTTTCTGCAGTCGCCTTTTTAACAGAGGTTTCAGGCGAAGACAGTTCAATAATAGTTTGTGAAGGTTCAGTTACTAATAGAGGTTGTTTTATAGGTTCGTCTTTTGATGTTGTAGGCACTTCAAATTTAGTTTGAGGAATTAGTGTCTTTTGAGGTGTGGAATGGGAAGGCAGTTCACTAACAGTTTGTGAAAATCCTGGCTTTAAGCTTACTATTTCATGCTGTTTTATTGGTTCGTCTTTTGATGCTGCAGGTTCTTCAAATTTAGTTTGGTGAGTTAGTTTATTTTTAGGTTTAGATTGGGACAATTCCTGAGTATCTTCTTGAGCCGTTTTCTCAGGTATTATTACTTTCACTCCTGGAATAGGCATCCGTGGTGGAAGTTTTGGTGGTTCTTCTGTAGCAGTTTTTTCTGGAGATATTTTTTCTTTGTCTTTTTTCAGTACCTCCTTAGCTTTGGGTGGTAAAGTCGTATCCTTCTTCTGTTTGGAATGCAAATCCGATGGTTTTGCAAACGTGGTAGTGTTTTCTGGAGTTGATGTATCAGAGGCTTTAGTATAAGGAGGAGAAGTGACTGATTTCGAAGTTATACTTGCTGTGCTTCCTCGTGCTACAGAATCGGAACTCCTTCTACTAGATTGACTTGAATGAGTGGGCGATAGAGCTAAATCTAAATGGTCAGGTGTTTTTCGATCATGTATTGTTACCGTTATTTGGGGAAGAGTGTTTCTTCTTGTGGATAAATCAGTGTCCGATATGCATTCTATGCCTTGTGGATCTATATGAACCTGCTGAGCAGTCGAACCACGTCTTGTTTCCAGAGGAGGTGATTTCTTTTTCCTTTTATGCCTATGAGCTGCTGCTTTGACCTTTTTAACTGTTGTCATTTTTTTAAGGGATGTTGTTACAACTGAATCACTGCCTGAGGAATCTGATTGCTGTAAAATAGGTAAACTTCTGGATCGTGGTATTGGTTTCATTACTTTTAGACGTTTCGATATATTTTCCTCTTCAGATTCTGATCGAGTTAAGCTTGCTTGCCTAATTGTAAGTGCTCGGCCGGTTACTAATTGCTTTCCAGATATAATTGCTTGTTGGGTAAAATAATATGGATGCACACCTGTTTCTTTTTCTATTTCTGTCAGTTCAGGAGTCGATAAAGTAATCGAAACCTCTATCGGTCCTTGCTCAACATTTAGTAAAGATTCATTTTCTGATTCTCCTGTTTCCTTTGTGTCTCTGCTGAACCGAACGCCTTTCAACTTATGGAACATCAACGCAGTCGATAGCTTTCTTTTTCTAAACATGCTTTTCAGTTTCTCTCTGGGAAATTTCGGCGCTATTTTCGGGCTCAGGCTACGGATTCTTGACCTAAACTTTGAAGTTTGCTTTTCCGGCCCAGCATATCCGTCAGTGCCTGGTATTTGTAGGTTATCTGACCTGGCCACGGTTGGAAACCCAATGTTATTCTTCTCAACTATCACCTCTTGCAGAATAATTTCATCATCCTCTGCAGTAGCCATTTCCACAGTTGGAGGGTCATCTTCATTATACCTGCAAATCAAACGTTAATTGAAGAAATCGAAACTAAACTGTTTATAAACAAGAAGTTCATAAAGAACTAAAATAGCCTTCTTTCCTGTTACTTAAATACTTACTGAAGTTCTAATCGGGAAAAAAAACTAGGTTCCTAAAGTAAGTATCATCAACAGCCGTTTCTACACTAGATTTATACACATTAGAAAAAAAATCGAAACACAGCACCCAGCTATAATTTAAACTTCTAAAAGCCAAAATCAACTATTTTCCTTAATATTCTTTCGCAAATTAATTAAATATTATTTATCATCTGCTCGTGATTTATTTGTAGTTCGAAGAATAATTAAATATTTATTAATAACAAAAGTAATGAAACTACTCCGAACTGCATTAAAAAATAAGAAATGTAAATTAAAACTAAGCATAATTGCATGCAAAAGTATGCCTTGCCGCTTTCTTGGTAAATAAATAATGAATAATCAAAGAATCAAATTGTGCTACATTTTATGACGTCATTCCAAACTGATTCATGAAAATATTATTTTGCTTCAAATATGTTTAAATAAATAAAGTTTCTCATGCCATTGTTGATTTAGCAACAGTGATTTAAATGACTCAAAATTGAATTTCAATGCTAATTCAATGGGAAATTCGCCGAAAGATAGTAGATTTATGTCCGTCCGGACGTACAGACAGACAGACAAAAAGTATGAAAGTTGGGTATCTGAGGTCATAGCTTTCTAACAAAAAAAGAATTTTTAAGATCCGAGGGATAGAACCGATTTTGGAAGAGGGATACGGACAGACAGACAGACATACGAACAGATAGACAGATGGACATCAACCGCATTTCAATACCTACAGCGATTTAAATGACTCAAAATTGAATTTCAATGCTAATTCAATGGGAAATTCGCCGACAGATAGTAGATTTATGTCCGTCCGGACGTACAGACAGACGGACAAAAAGTATGAAAGTTGTGTATCTGAGGTCATAGCTTTCTAACAAAAAAAGAATTTTTAAGATCCGATGGATAGAACCGATTTTGGAAGGGGGGTATGGACAGACAGACGGACATCGACCGCATGTCAATACCTACTTTTTCATTTTTTTTAATTCTTTCGAATTAAAAAAAGAAAAGTAGGCTAAAAAACGGGCTTCTTTACTTGGTAGGTTCAATAAATCCATCAACTAACCTGAGTAACAATAAAAAGTAACCTTTGTGGTAATATTTTGTTTTATCTGATACTATATATTTCACTGCTATTATTAACTTAATTGACTAAATAGAGTCGAACACAGTAAATGGCTTTGCTTATACTGCACTAGAAAACGTTGCTTACTGCATTGAAGAAACGATTGACAGTTTTGGAGAGTACAAACGGTTGTATACAATCAATCTTGTCTTACTTTTGAAAACACTAGAATTAAACAATAATAGATCAAAAGAGTTACGTCACCCAGCTCAATAAGCTGGCCTTTGATTTAGATAGTATGTGCGAAAGAGCCCACTAGTTCTAGAAAACTTATTTTGGTTAAACTATTTTTATTTTCATCTCCTTCAGAGTCAAAAAAATATTACTCTATCGTTCAAATTTTATGTATTTAAAAAAAAGTAATGTGTATAAAGCGATATAAATAAATGAATAATTAAACATCAACTTGAGCAAAATTAAAGTAAAAATCTTTAATAACATGAAGCTTTGAACTATACCCCAATTAAATATTTAAAAAACAAATTAAGTAGGCTATACCTTAGTATTATAATCTATTGTCTGTTTGCAATATAACGAAAAACCATTTTAGAGGGCATAAGGAAATGCTTCTTTTGGTTACATTGGGAATTTGACACCCTTTCTACTTAGTTACAGAAATGTAAATATGTGTTTTATCAAAAATTTATAATTCTTATGTCTAATATTTCTAGATTTTAAAGATAACTTTTAAGAATTCATATAACAAACATTTCAGATTAACCTTCATGCCCCTAGCGATCTAACCTATGATTTGACATCAGTCATTTTATGTTAGGTATAAATGCGCACATAACCTTTTTTATACTACATAAAACTGAAGTGGAAAAGCAAAGTGGTGTAATAATGCAAAGGAATATGCAGAGGAATAATCTACAGAATCCGATGGTCTTTTAACGATAATCTCTCTTTTAACAAGATAACATGCTTGAAGAATATGTATGGTTTTATAAAGTCATCTTGGGGTCCGAATAATTTGACACTACCAGCGTGTTAAAAAAGTACGTTCGACTACGCTTTTGTAAAGTCACTTTGCCTATTTCATTTAATCATTTGAAGCTGCGTTCCTGCGTGGAAATAAAGCTTATATGTTCCTGGTCCATGATCTACAGTAGACGCACTCTTAACTGGCTTAAATGGGACCGAGAGCAAGCCGGTTAAACCAGAGCAGTGAAATGAATTAAGATTTGTAGATGTATATTTGATTGCACATTTATACATTGATGACATTGTCCTTATAAATAAATATACAATTTAAGTAACGTATCATTTTATTTGTTGTTGTTGCTTATCCTCCTTGTCTGACGGAGTCAGACAAGATCCACGAGTTCATTGACTGTTAGATAGTCGAAGACTAGAAGAGGATTGCAATACAGATCCTTTCTAGAGAGTCCCATGCATGCTAAAAAAAGGTGATCATTTTATTTAATGTATTCAAGTATTGCAAGTTACATACCATTAAAAAATTCGTAACTTTTTTTGTGTTGAAGCCTTCATGAAATTTGCCACATAGTTTCGGTATATATTTTGTATCAGCATAATATCGATAACAAAACAAGTCATTAAAGCTAACTTTTACATTTTAAGGATAAGAAGAAACTCAGCCGGTTAAAGCGAATAGCCGGTTAAGAGGGAGGCTATACTGTATATAACTTCATTTACATTCTGCACGTTACTTATCCACTCCAATTCTAAGTTAAAGATTTGAAAGGGGCATGATCTTACCCCAAGGTACCTGAAGCATTTTTGGACAGGTCCGGCAGCGACCTCTTCCACTCCGAGTCCACGGACGAGACGGACCCCGTGTCCAACTTGCTGAAGCTGACCGATGGACTCATGCCCTTGCAGTTGGAGCCCCTATGGCTTTGGAACAGCGAGTACATGGAGGGCCGGCGGTGGCCCATGGCATCGCTCATGGTCTCGCCGTCATCTTCCTCTTCGGACATGTCGGGGAGGACCATGCCCTGCTGTTCCATGGGCACCCTGGAATAAAGATTGCAGAGTATTTTATAACATAGTAACTGGCGGACATAATGTCACCCAGTGAAAGAGAATTGTCGCCTGTAATTTGAAAATCAAATAACTGGACGATATTGAAGGAAGCAATTCTCCAAAATGCCACCCACATTTACACAAATTTAGTTAATTATTGAAAATATATATTGTATATATATTTTGAAACACGATGTCCAAAAGTATCGCTATGCATCTAGGGAATTACTCTGAAATATTCCCCATATTACCCCCCCCCCCCCTGAATAATAATTAATGTTGCCCAGTGAAAAATTCTTAAAAAATGCTCTGCAAAGATGGGTTGATTATGGTGGATGTTGATTATCTTAAGTAATTGTTTCCATAAAATGTATCGACCTATAGTCTGTTAAAAAAAGCGAGGATTTTGTCCAACCTTAGTCAAAGTTAACCCCTTTTCTGGACGTCTTTGATGAAGGAGTAAGGGTGCTTGGCGTCGACTCTCGTAGCTTATATTTCGATTTCCGATGGTCTGTTCAGCTATAAAGTCCGACGAATAATACCTCGTGTAGAGGGAGTTCACGTTAAAAATCACGTTATCATAAGCAAACAATTTTCTCCATAAAATGTGCCAACCTATAAACGGTCTATGCTACCAAAATGTCCGACGAATAAATACCCTAGTAGAGGGGTTCACGTTACAATATGCCTCGAAGTTGCGTACAATGTCACCCTTAATAGTAGCTTTGAGCGCCTACTCAAGTGTCGGCTAGTCACTTGACTGTGGTTCTAAATTGCGACACCTGTCACCAATAACCCTGTAGTGGCGAAGATATATCAACTCTTCCTAACATTCACGGATAAAGAGCAAGGAGTGAAGCACGAGGAGGTATCCAATATCCATATCACATGAAAGAGAGACCAAACTGGAAAAGAGGATCGTAAATGTACTTTTGAAAGTATATGTGGCTTACATTTTTCAAAATTAAGAATTCCGTTCGTTAAAAATAGCGAGAAATGAACGTTTTTAAACGTATCTGACATTTCTCGTTCGCCGGCTGGCGTCAGTTTCATTAGCAGAAAACCTAGCAACTAAGTCTGCTCTGTTATTAATATAGCTTTCGTATAGGATACTTCAAGAAAAAAAGTTCAGACATTATAGAAATCAGGCAAGCGGAAAAGTTAAAGGTTTGGGCTACCCCGACCAATGCTCTAAGAATTTAATTTTCAGATTCAGAACATCTACAGTAAAAAGGAATGGTTTTTCGACGTGTTGGTACAAGATATGGACTTTTCTCTGAGGAGTCATTTGAAAAGTCTTGCTTTTGATGTATTAATCTTAATTTGGTTTCGAATTTGAAGGTATAGAGGCCGATAAGCACTGAATTTGGGCTGAAGTCGTGACTTTTATCCAGAGACATGGGTTCAAGTCCTACTAACAGCCATTCTATAAACTGGTTTTTGTTGATAAAAAATAAGTCATCAAATAATAACGGGGGTACCTGAGTATACTGAGACTGAGAGAGCTCGCTAAATCTATGAAGTTCATAGTCTTGACTATATTAGCATATATATAATGTCATTCGAAGTTCGAATGGATGCCAGCTCAGGTGCCGAATTCGCCATTTGAAAATTAATTTAAATTGCGAGGGGTTCATTCAGCAATGATGGATTTCTACTGATTCGTCATCACTGGATTTGACGGGCTGGCCAGGGTGAACTATAGTAACAGCAAATATTTACATATACTCAATTAAATAGTCTATAAAATTATTTTAAATTTATATGTACTTACTGCATGTAAGCTACTGATCCTCTGTAAGTTTTCTTTTTGTATCCTTTCGATGCCTCTGTGTAGGGTATCTTGACGTCCAGTTCGTCGTAGTAGGTGTCTCTCACCAGAGGTGGTGGTGTGCCATTCAGGGTATCTACGCCCAAATAAGACACCTATTAATGAAAATATTTTTTTACAACTAGCAGATTGAAATTGAATTTCAGATTTTTTTATTATTCCTGAAAAAAGTTTGGGCTTATGCATTATTTAGGTTTATGAATTTTGTACCAATAATTTTTTTTACAAAATAATTTTGAGACATTTTGATGAACATATTTTTAAAAATATATTGCAAAAATGATAATGGAAAGAATGTGTCAAAGTTAATTCAGAAAACATAATTCTAAAAGACTTTAGTTTTTTGACTTAGTAAAATTATTTAGTTCTTTGAAATAGTTTATTTATTCGGAAAATGTTTTATTTTCCTCTTCTTCAAGACTAAAATGAGTTTTTTTTAAATGTTTCTCAACACTTCTAATGACAAATTATAGCTATTCATCCTTAGTTAACCTTAGGGTGAGTTCTTTTCTGGCAGCGATAAATTTTTTAAAAAATTTTTTTAATTAACATTCAAGAGTAATACGCAGTTGTGCACATTTTAATTGCAAATATTTTCTTTCTCAATTGGTGGGAAATGTTTACCTTCATGTGCCTATCAATAATCCAATTAAGTTCAAAATCTTCATCATCATCTCCGAATGGATTTATCAGCTGTTCCGCAACCTATTAAAATATGTTACAACTACATAATTATGTTGTTAGTTTAAATTAAGGTAAAATAATTTTAAATTTTGCATGTTAAAAATAAAATTGTTTACTTACTTAAATTTATTTAACAGTTCGAATTATTTTTACAATTAATTTAAGTTATATGTGTACCGGGTGGTTATAAAATAACGCTCGCTATTCGGAGAGGTCTGTAGCTTGAATGAATAATCCGAATGCAACAAACTTCGAGACAGTTACTAATCAAGAAGGGGAAAAATAATGGAATCATAAAAAAACACCCTCGTCTCTTGACCGGGGTTCTAAATTACGAGGCGTAATTTGCTGTGTTAAAGCTCCTAAAGGAGGCTAGAAATAGGCAGCCGGAATCGATTACATTACATTAATGCAAGAAATTACCGCTTCTTGGTTTTGCCAATGCTTACAATATTGCGTTTGCATTGGCAGCGCCATCTGTCGGTGATTATTGTAACTATTTCTTTTTTAATGTAATGTAATCGATTCCGGCTGCCTATTTCTAGCCTCCTTTAGGAGCTTTAACACAGCCAATTACGCCTCGTAATTTAGAACCCTGGTCAAGAGACGAGAGTGTTTTTTATGATTCCATTCTTTGTCCCCCTTCTTGATTAGTAACTGTCTCGAAGTTTGTTGCATTCGGATTATTCATTCAAGCTACAGACCTCTCCGAATAGGGAGCGTTACTTTATAACCACCCTGTATTTGTAAAAACTACGTCTAAATTTGTAAAACGTCTAATTTTAACCTATTGCTGTGTGTGCATTAAAATTGATCTTATTTCAAAGAATAATACGACGATTTAAATTTTAGTACACAATAATATAAATGCACTTAAACGCATTTTCTAACATTTTAACAAATTAAATAAAACTATATAAATTTCTGACATTAACTAACCCAACCTACTTAAGTTCTGGCTCTTAATCCCTTTATTTGTAAAACTGAAAGAATTATTTAATAATTTTAAAATAAATGTTTACCTTTAATAATCCCATATAAAACATGAGTTGTAGCACAGTGAAGATTGGTATGTAAAAGTCATATCTGTGCACTTCTGGTGATGATGGTTTTTCGCTAATAATATTCACATTTTGCCGTCCAAACATACATGCAACGTAAAAAGCATATGTAGCCATAGTCACTACCTAAAAACATAAACATATTTTTAAACGGAAATTTTTATGTTTCAAAAAACTATAAAATCAATGTTTTTTAAAATTCTGCATTCGATATTTAAATAAAATTTTTAAACACCTTTTTTTTTATTCCACATTGATTTAGAGTATCGGTAGCCTTTTTATTAAGGGTATTAAATAATAAAGCATACTTTTATTTTGTGCATTATCTCTTATAATAAAATCAGTGTGAAGGAAATAGCCTAGTTTAAAAAAAAAGCAAGACGATTGAACAAAAACTTAACGCATGTTTCCTTGCAACTAAGCTATATTCACAGTGAAACGAGATTTACAAAAAGTTTTCATTATACTATTACATGAGAATTAAGCCGCAGTGTAAACAACTATAGGGGTATTTTATTCAAGTGTAGTCCACTTTTGTTAAGATACTTATAAATTGAGCAAAACCCATATTCAGTATTTGTAAAATAGTATTTTTAATAAAACAGTAATGTAATTGTATCAGTTTATATTATAATAAAGTTCAATTAATAAAGTTGCTTTTAAATTATGGATTATATTTAAAAAGTTACAACTAAAAGTCCTACGCATAAACGAAAGTATGTAATGTACATTTCTTTGCCACTAGACTGTATGTACAGTGAAACAAGTTTTACAGAAACGATTTCTCTACGATACTTGACTTTCAAGGCGCAGTGTAAGCAATAATAAGGATATTAATTCAGTCATGAGTAAATAGGGTGAACGCTACTATTGAATTTTGACAAATCCTATTTTTATTTTCTATAACAAAAGTACAATTTAGTTATTTTAATGTTTTTTATTCATCTATTTTAATAAAAATTGAATTTAAAACAATATTATTGACTTTAAGACAAGGCGTAAACAACTGTCAATATATGTAATTTAATTAATTATATATTGAGAGGGAAAATAAAATTAATCATGCTGACGCACGCTTATCTACATATTGCTAGGCATGCTCGTAAGTACGTGTGATATTTTTGGCAATTATCAATAAAATATTGCAAGAACAGTCAATAAACCAGCAAAATATGTTAACATCAAATATGTTAAGAAATAACTTATATGCATAATATATTGACGAAAATATAGTAATAAAATACAGCAATAGGTGCTCCACTCTACCATATATTTTAATTGTATATTTACGAAATTTACTTACCTGTGTATATACTAAAGGAATGCTTATCCAATCGTAACCCCACAGAAGTCCGCATTTCGATCGAAATTCATTCAGTTCCTTTAATGAACAACATATTTAGATTTGGTTTTAAGAGGGATTGTCAGTCCCATAGAGCTAATGCATTAGTTTTGGAATCACAACTTACGCAGAACTATTGCTTTGCCATGTTAGCCCTTTTTCCCCAGGAATGGGAATCAACATGACATCGAAATGACACATATTTGAAATGAAAATGTTATCTAGTTATTTAATTATATATTTTTGAAGTTTTAAAATGCCAAAAATATACAGCAGATGGCGACACAATTTTAAAAATTCAAAAATTTTAATTAATAATTAAATAACCAGATGTTATTTTCTTTTCAATTTTGTTTTAAATTGATGTTATGATGATTCCCATTACGTGGTGAAAATGGGATAACATGGTAAAGCAACTCTTTTGTAAAAAGTTGTGATTTCAAAACTAATACATTAGTTCTATGGGACTGACAGCCCCTCTTAAAATAGCGTGCAAGATTTTCATGACTAATATTTAAATATTCTGAGACAATGTTAATACAAGACGGTACTATTAGCAACAAGTGTGGCACCCTATTAAAAACCGTAAAAGTTAAATACTAATATCAGAATGTATAGTTTTATGAAAATGAATGACAAATGAAGGGTCCACATCTTATCTCTCTTTATTGTAGCCTTGACATGCTATTTGAAAAGCTGTAAAACGTTATTGCAACATTACATTTTAATTTTTCATATATATTTAATTCATTAAATTTATATTGAAATACGCTGACACACACAATTAGTGAAACTACCGAAGTTTGTTCTAACTCCACTGATTCTATAACGTATTTTAAGTCTTATTAAGTAATTTACCCTGAAAATATTCCATTAATAAAACGATATTTCTTTTAATTAGTTCCAAATCTTACCTCCATAATTAGTTTGAGTCCATTTGAATCAGTTATCCTACATTCTTGCCTTGCTTCTCTGAGAACGTTTATGAACCAGGTGCAAGGAATCCAAAAAGTGTTAAACTCCGTGGATGGAACACTTTGGAACATTTCCAGTTCAGTTTTTGTCATGAAACCTGTCATAATTATTAAAAAAATCTACAGTAATCATCTAGATTGTGACAGTGGAGTGGGGAAAGCATATTAATAATATTTCAACGTCTAATTATCTTTAAAATATCTTCTAACACATTGAATGACGAATTAAGGATACGCTTAAAAGAGATCGTGCGTAATTAAGATTCCCTAATATATCAGACATTTTTTGATTTTCAATAATTCTACTAATAGTTGCATATCAGTAAAAAAGTAGGATATTGATAATAACTGTCACTTTGACTTAGAGCCGATTCCCAAAAGATTTTTAAATATCAACCTCAAAAAAGAAACAATTTTAAAACATAGTTTAAGTTAATGCAAAATTGCAATCTTTAAGTATTTTCTTTCTCAAATTCGAATATTTTTTATTGTTGTTTCCAAATTCATTTGAAATTTAAATATTAAAATATATATATATAGGTAAAAAAAATTGAGTTTCTTATTTTCTGAGTGTAAATAAGTGAGTCAACGACCGGCAGATAACAAAATTATCCCAATACCTTCCACTTTTTAAGTTATAATAAGTATTTGTGTGGAAGCTAAAATGAGAAATTTATTCATAAAAAATCTTTGTTAATTTTCATTATTGGTAGCTGTGTTAGTTTGACAAAACTGACAATAATGAGTCGAACGATAAACGTCTGGAACAAAACTAGTTTTAACTAAATATTAACAACATACTTAAGGTTAAAGATTTAAAATTTAGGTGCAAACATTGTAACTAACATAATAACAAATAAAATCTAACTTTTTTTTGAAAATGACCTTAGAAAAATGCAAAATCTTGGTATTAAGAGACCATCTACTTTAGAATGACTAGAGGCGACGATAGTTAAATAAATCCCTACCTGCTTCAATGAGATGCTCTTTGGTTGGGAATCTTCTTTTCACAGCCATACTGATTGACCTGAGCACGAGAACGAGCGATAAGTTGAGATAGCGCATCAGTGTTCTCCGTACCACGCGACTGGACTCGTCTAGTCCAGGTATGTACATGGCGACTATGTTCATCAACCTAAAAATATATTATGTAAAACTTAAAAAAAACCTAATACGACTTATTTTATAACATTTTAATTTGTATTCTATATTGTGCAAGTAGGGAAACATTGATGACATTCACCCCCGTATCCTGTGTGGGAAATACGTTTGGTGTTTGCAAATGTGCATGATCTGTAGACTTGTTATGTCTGGTTTAGAGTGATCAGTTTCATACAAGAGGACAAAAGTGACCAAAAACTAGGGGCATGACTTCTAAATCAGAATGAATATATAAAATTCTTGTTATTTTATAAAATCGATTATTAATTTTATAAATTAAATTGTATTTTTAAGTGGTAAAATTAGTAAAACAAATTGTAATTGCATTTTAAAAATTTCTAAAAGATCAGTACATGGCGTGGAGGACAATGGAGAAGAATGATATTTTGAAACATAAAATTATATTGAAATAATATTTAAAGCAGTTTCCATGAAAATACCTTGCAAAATTATAGAAATACTAGCTTTATAAACCCGGCGTTGCGTACCCTTAATAACCCTAATTAGTTTTTTTATGTAAACTTTTATTTTATATAAATTGATCCCCTCTCCACTGGTTCACTCCATCAGGATATTATAATCTCCTCCTATTCTGATATGAGGGGTTGATTGTATCCAGGCCAGGATTATATCCAGGAGTTAGAGGGCTTTCCCATAGGTCCCTGTTCAAATTGCCAGAACAGCTGATATAATGGTCCGTTTCTATTTGCCCTCCTACATCCAAAAATGCCCAAAATGTGCTCATACATTCCACTCCATATTCGACCACTCGACAGGACGGGGGAGCCCAGTCGGTAAAGGCGTTGGCCTTGCATGCGATAGGTCCCAGATTCGGGTCCGGGAATCATCAAAATAACTGCCTACCTATAAATGGCCAATGCAGCCAAAAATGTCCCGTGTCCCGAGTAATACCTAGTGTGGAGGGAATGCACGTTAAATATCCTTCAAATTCCCAACGCTGCGTACGATGTCACCCTTAAAAGTTGCATTGGGTATCTACTCATGTGTCGGCTCGTAACTTGACTGTGGTTCTAAATTACGACTCCCGTTTCAAATATCCCTCGTGTGTAGCTCTAGTGCGACGATAATTCAAACTAACTCTAACCCATACAACTGGATGGGGATAGCAACCTTACGTTAAATTTTCAACTTTGCCAAAAGCCGCCAATGCCAAAATTCAATCGGCCACTAAGCCATCTTAACATCAGAAAACAAAACAGACATTCATCCTCTTGTATGGTTGAAAAAGTCTTATAAAGTACAAATTCCTTATTTTTATGCTGAAAATATTCCTTCATATCTTCCCATTTGTAAATATCAATTAAATTAAATTCGGAAACATAATTAAAATCTAGTTGAGAAAATCTGATCCACAAAAAAAAAAAAAAAATCAAAAGATTTAAAATCAATAAAATAAAATACTCATATTAAAATAACAATCCAGCAAATTAAACCGACGTGCTCTTTTTTTCTTTTCTTAATTTTCGTTCACGCTGAACGCGCTGAAATTTCTTTTAAGTTGAAATAAAAAGTATAAATTTTAATCTTACAATGCTATTCCTATGGGGAAATCGGCTCACGTTTTGCCTTCCTACACCCGTTCGGGTTCGAATTTCGAAAAATCGCTTCTTAAATGCTTCTCTACGATATAAAAAAGAATATTTTCCTAAAATTTGGTAGCTGTGCCTCCAGTAGTTTTGGCTGGGCGTTGATACGTGAATGAATGAATCAGTCAGTCAGTCAGTCAGGACTTTGCCTTTTATATAGATATTAGATAATAAATGTTATGCAAAAAATGACAAGTAGCTAAAATAGCATATTTATCCGAAAGGACACAAATTATTCACTTATAGAAGAATCACGCATGTTCTGTTATCGAAACATACACGTGAAAATTCTGTATGGTACAATTTTTTGTATGTATTACAAGTACAGGGTGGCGCAATTAAAAGTGGCTCCGTGATCGAGATAGGAATAAGGTAGAATCCTTGACAAGTCAAAAACCAAGCAAAAACAAGTTTGCTAACTGAAGCTATTGATCGCTTCAATATTAAGCCCAAACAAACGCTTGGCGAATTATTTGCCGGCAACTATGCTATGGTTTGACAAGTTAGTTGGAACGCAATACAAACTGAAGGTTTGTACAGCTGTGCAAAAAAAAGTTCCCAGCAGTGATTATTTCGGCCTTTATTTATCCTAGAGAATTGGACCGTTTGTGTTAATACAAAACATTTTAAATTGATTGCAAGACACAAAATTTGCATAAGAGGCCGTCTTCATATAATACGCACTAAGATCTGAACTCGACAAAAGTCCATGAGTACTTGAGTAGATCTAATAATGTGATGGTAATCCAATCCAATCAATGCAAAAATAGGTTTGCCAAGTGAAGCTATTGCACGCTTGAATAATCTTTTATTTCGGCTTGAATGCTTTCAGACGGCTTCAATAGTTTTTCTCGCTAAGCATCTCAATGGATTCTTCTCTACGCCGGGGCCACTTTTATTTGCCCCACCCTGTTCAATGAAAATAAGGAATATAATGCAATATTTAGATTATTGATAATTTAATTATAATTCTTAATACTGAATAACATTCATGCTCGCACACGTAAGAATTAGTTTTAAAAAATTCTAAAAAAATAAAAAGTTAACTACGAGGTATATTTCCTGCACTAGCAAAGTTAAAAATATTTTCAAATGAGACTTCCTTTGAACTTTCAAATGTCCCCAAAGTCATTTACTTTAGGATTTAAACTCGCTCTTCAGCAGAACGGGAAGTAGAATATACAATAGCAACTAACTGAAGCTACAATGCTCTGTTACACAAACGATTAAATAAAGAAAAGGCTGCATCTCTCATCAACCTTATAGGTGGGTTAGCTTCGAAAAAATAGAAACAGAACTTTTCTTTTTGGAGGACAGCCAGTTCTTTCCCGCGCTGAATTGCCTGACTTGCAGGTGTTTATTGAAGCTCTCCTATATTACACTAAGTTTTGACAATGAACAGCATACAATGAAAAAGACCTTTTAAGACTCTCGAACTAGACAACTTTCAAACAAAATTAAAAGCATTTTTCTTTGGGGCTTTGTTAAATCGAAGAACAATGACTAGGTCGCACGTCATAGCCTTTCGAAATGTTATTTAAAAATTATTTGAGTAAAAGAACTCTCTTGTTTGTGTAGAAACAAGGACGTTGCCTCTTACTGATCCCAAAATAAACAGGCTTAGTACCTTTTATTCTTTTTCGGGAAAAGTATGTTTTATAAAATTGTAGTTTTAAAAGACAGGGGAGACCGGGGCTAGTTTTCATGTTTTTCTTTTTGATTTTGATTTTTTAATTTTATTAATTAGAAGATAAGATATCATTGCCTTCCGCACACGTTTTTATACAAACTAGCATTACTACTTTTTTCAAAAAATAAATATACATTTTGGCAGAAAATTGTAAAATTCAAGCACGTTAAGCTCAAAAGTATGCCCCGTGTGCAGGGTATATTTTTATAGACTGCCAAAAATTGAATGGGGCAAATTTTCCCATTATTTTCAAAGAATTTAACGCATCTTGCATTTTTCTAGAGTTAGTCTAAGGTATTACTAAAGAATGCAAAAAAAGTTATCACATGCACTAAAGTTCGGTGAGATTGCTTCCCCCCCTATTTACGCCCTATTTTCCTATATTTTTCGCCTTTATTCCCCTATTTTCCCCTAGAGCTACGTAGTTGCCTTAGAATAGTGTACGAGCTTCTATCAGCATTCTTTTTTATTACTATGTAGACAATTTTGAATTTATAACAAAATTTTTTACATTTGTAACTTAAGGAACGGGTATATTACTTGGTTATATAATATATATTAAAAAATTATTATATTTTTTGGAATATTAAGCTTAGTTTATATAGGTTGGAGCACGTTTTCTACCAGACGTATGATTTCTTGCTAGGTAAAACTTTGGACGAGTAGATGTTTAAATTATTTATAAAACAAACACATAGTTACGTAGATAGATGACCCACCTTTTAGTTAATAAAACTTTAAGTTTAATAAAAGTAAGCTTAATTTGGGATTTAATGCATAAGCACGAAAAGTTACTCAATGTTAAAAAATTCCCCAAAACAGCTCTAACGACAATATATTTCTGTGAAGGATATATTCTCTCGACTGTCAGGTTTTCCAGCAATACACATAATTTTGAAAACATTTATAAATGTAATAATTTTATTAAATTTTAAAATTTAAAGCACGGATGAACCGCTTATACCCATCGACTACATCAACATATTTGTTTTAAATGTAAGAAATTAAATTTTCAGTTAAAAATTTCAATTTAAGTGTCATGCAGTGAAAACTAGTTTACACTTTTGCCAATTTCCTTATCCCAAAGAGGGATAGTACAGCACCCATTAAACAAATATTCGTATGGGTTGCATAAGACGGGTTGATTCATAAACTAATCAGCCAGTTAGAGTTCATTTTCCATGTCATAGCCAATGTTTCGCCGTAGATTTTGCCCAAGCGCTTTTAAATCCATACATTGACAAATTGTCTTTATGGATAATTACTGGTTTGTGGTAGCTTATTTAGTAAGTTTATAGTCAGAGATCAGATCCTAGGCCATTGCGTAGATTTTTAAATTTTGTAAAAAAGTTTCTTCAACTGACAAATATTTATCATTCTGAAACAGAGGAGAAAACCGTTATATCCAGGCATCATAGATACCAGAATATTTCTGCGAATTTGAGAAATTTCATCTTAGAGTCAAATATAGTGATGTTATTTAAATGTCTTTCTTACGTCTTATCTTCGTTTTTCAGTTTGAAATAATAACGTAATTTTTAAGATTTTATTATCGGTAAACTTGGCTTTTAGTTTGCGCTACATATGTGTCTAAACTTGCCCATACCTTGAGCGCGTTTTGTAACGAAATACGAGGAATCATAGGACAAAAATGTCATTAATTGCCACTGAAGCTCATCTGAGATCGTCACAAAAACTCTGGACCTCACCCAAATTGGACCATCCCATTGTCTGCTATTCAGAGCGAACCTTGAACAACGAGACACCAGAACTATCAGCGAACCGAAAATATAGAAATCTTGTTTTAATCGTTGTCGCAGCCACAAATATCTTAAGTTAGTACATTTGTACTAATTTATCAATGAAAAGAATGTGATTCCACACAGTATCACAGTAAGGTGGTGAAGATATATCTGCTATTGCTGTTAATGTTATATTGGTGAGCAGTGTTACGCGTAATATTAGCATCTTACACATCACTATTGTAGAAACATGGCTATTCGAGCCAAACTAATCAAACTAAATCGACGAACAATACTGTATCGAAGCATATACATTTGATCACAAAACAGACTATAGCAACTTAGACAGCTTTGATAGTTCTCTAGCCTTTACGCCGTCAAGAACAAAATGAAAATTGCCGTCCCGGGTTAAAAATATGTATAAATATTTATTATAAATAAAATTTTATCATTTTAATTTTAATAAAATAACTTAATCGTGATATTCAGATAAAGATATTACTTCTACAACAAGAAAAAAATAGTAGTATTTCAAATTAAATTAATTGGAATTTATCTTATCAATATTTTGCTTTTGCAAAATAATTGCCAAAATACCCGCACCGGAAAAATGTCCGATATAGTCGTCCCAAGAACGGGATCAAATACCGAAAATTCCTCTACTCATAAAATGACATTGCCGAAAAGTAACCCGTGCTACCAGATAAATATTTTGCCTGGGCATAGCTCGTCAAGAACTTTGAGGGTTGTTTAGGTTACGTCCATAAGATTTGCTGTTTCGCACGAAATGATTTTACCCACTACGTGATTGGATATAAGTTTTGATAGCAAGCGAATAACCAAATTCCAACCGCCGTCCCATGTATAGTTAATAGCAACCAACACCGCAAATACCGTCCGTGTTCATGCGGACACGGACCGTCAGGGCCTGATCTAGGATAATTCACACTATAGGCACAACAAATTTTGGGGCCCCTATGTGGAAAATTTGTTTACGATTTCCTGTAATGATGGTGCTAGTTGGCCGATGCATTATATATATTTTTGACACCATTTTATCAGATTTATTCTTATAACAACGATCAAATCAATCGCGTTAGGTTAATGTCTGGGTAAAAAGTTAAGCTAAAAACAAATTGGGGGGCTTCAGAAAATTTACTTAAATTTTGGGAGTCTAATAGCATTTAGCATAACAAAAAATAAAGTTTGGGGGCCCTAGGCCCGAACCTTATGGTCGACCAGGCCTTGCGGACCGTAGAATCAAGGTAGCACACAAGTAGTAGTCATTCAAGTAGTGAATTATTGTTACCTACTTATCTGGCCAAGGAATAGCAATGAACTGGCTCCACCATCTGGCTGCTATGAAGGACACGTAGAAGCCCAACATGAAAGACAGTGGGATGAGGTCCATGAACGTTGAACAGAAGAACACCACCTTTTCGAATATTCTGAAACAAAAACACTTGGATTTAGAATTTAACTTTTAATTCGAGAAACGTTCTAAAATAGAGGTGAGTCGCGCGTATGGTGGTTTTGTATAGGGCATTTTGATTTGAGAGGGACGACTTCAAAGGACTCTCTCCCAGAACCCTTTTATCGACTTAAGAAATGAAAGGCTAACTGAACTTTGCCCAATCCGGGATTTGAGCCCTTGACCTGTGGCATATATGGCAACTTGAAACGATATACCACTGAGCAATGGGGTTTTGATACGGCTTCCACACTCAGGGATAAGATTGCACACAAGTGTACTGAAATACTATGGTGTGAAACATCACATGACTTTCAATTACCATTCAATAAGAGATATTTGGTACGCTACAATTCGGTTAAAATTTTATACCAGAAAGTTGTTGTTTTTCAGCAATACTTTTTAAGCCCAAAAAGTTTTATGACCACACTCTGCGCATGAGCGATTTTGTCGAACACTTTATTATGACGTCCGACAGATCCGAGAATATCGCGTAGTGAATTTGAAGTTTATAGCTCTTTTAGTTCGAGCTGAAAATTGTTTTCAGTCAGACAAAATGACAGACGGCCCAATAATCAAAACCCACTTTTTTAGAATTAGCATAACGTGTAGAAAGCTCTAGGTCCCAAAATCGGATTTTCGACCCCATCGCAATACTTTATTACCATATATACTTAATTTTAGGTAATTGAAAGTAAAAAATATGAAAATTCAGAATATTTGTTTTAATTTTAAAAAATTTAAAGTACCTTTTTTTTACTTTTGAACTAAGGGTTCTAAACATTTAAATGCATTAACATAACATGTTACCTATATCGAATGTATTAGTATATAAAAAGCAGATAGCCACCTTTTAGCAAATACAAGGTTATTTTTCAGACCAAATTGAATTATACTTTTTAAATTTATGAAATGAATTTCTTGAGAGTTGGAAGTTTGGAAGACAAAAGAAAAAAGAGAAAAAAATGGCTTGAATTTCCACGCAAACAAAATGCAAAAGTCTAAAATTCCTTCTAAAGCTAAGTACATTATGTGTCTTGTTTGAAACGTTGATAAGATGTTGCAAAGTATATATGTATTGCAAAAAATGAAACAATAGAAGATGGAAAACAAGTTGGTTATATTTTCATAATGAAATACTTAAGAAGTTGAAGAAATAGTTTTTTATAAAAAAAATATAAAAAGTTTATTTCTATGAAAAATTGAATATTATTTGTTGAAAAATATTTTATCAATGGTTCGGTTTCGGTTGGTTTAACGTCACACTAGAACTAGAAATGGAATGTTGGAGAAGTTTGAAGTAAATTTGAACCCCAATTTAGAAATAGAATAATGAAACTTTGGAATGAGGCCAAAAGTCAGCTCAAGACTCTCAGTCAAGGGGCATTGTAAAATATGGAAATGAGCTGAACGTTGCTCTGCTTTTTACAATTTCCTTACTAGTAATTGTTTTCCCCCCTGGTGTCATTACTTCAATGCCCTTTGATCCCATTATCTTTTCTCAAATCAAAGGTATTGATTGAGGAATTTGTCCACCCATTTTTCTGAAGAAAATAGTGATTATCACTTTACAGTCTCTTTTAATGTGAACTATCTCTAATGCCCGATACTTGATCTTTCACTAAAAGAAACGAAATTGGATTGACAGCTTATGACGTTATAAAATTTAATCGTAAAAAAAGACCGGTACGTGGTCCCAATGTAATGGCGCACCACTTTCATTACGCTGGGTACCCAGTGTTAGTTGCTCTTGTCATCTCACCATGGTTCAAAACTGCGAAGAATTGTTCCCGTTTCCCACAGGAGACTCGGACAAAATTTCACACCGTGGCAAACATATCGTTTGACAATGCAACGACAATAAATTCCTATATATTTTGTTGACAATAAAAACCCATAAGTTTCCATTAACTTGGTATGTGGAAAGATGTTGGGGGAAAAATGTACCCTATCTCCCAATTATTTAACTTACGTGTCATTTGCAAGTGCATAATTATAATTATAAAAAAAACCGTTGTAAATTAACTGAAATTAAAAGTTAAGTAAAACTAATTTTTTCCATACTCTCGAAGAAGAAACAGAGCCATTATTATGGAATAGTTGGGTTGTAACGCAACATAGTTGAAAGCAATAACCAAACCTTCCATTGTAATATGAAGTTGGTTTTTTGCAGTTAATATTTCGGATTAGCGGGTACCCCGACTATATACTTTAACCGTTAATGAACTGAATTAATATTTAATTTTAATTATATTGTGTTGTCTATTTTAAAGCAGTTTGTGCAATTTATAATAATAAATTACGGTAAAAACTAGTTGGACTATAAAATGCACTTTATGGTGAAATTTCTTTTCGTTTTTCCTCCTTTCTATTTATAATAACTAAATTACACTGACCAACAGGGAATTTTGTTGAATGAATATTATTTGCCATTTTAGTCTTTGATATTTTGAAACTGAATACTGCATTAATAAAATCCCCACTACCCATTTTCCCTTGAACGAACAATGAAAAGGAAAACAACGGTCTTTTAAATGGGACTTATAAGTACCGTTAGGGGGGCATAACGAATTGGCGCAGGTAACAAAAGTTAAACTTTTCTGAATAATTTACTTTACCTTGGTTGGCTTTACTGTGTTAAAACCGTACTATTTAATCAAAAAAATTCCTCCTTGCTCCCATTTTCTCCAAATGAACAATGAAAAGTGAAACAGCGACCTTAAAAGTGATACTTATATAAGTACTGTCAATAGATAAAGGGTTTAACCTTCTGAGGGATACAAACGAATAAATCCGTCATCTGACTATCAAGTTTTCAAACAACACACAAAGTTTGCAAAAATTTATAAATTTTATAATTTCACTAAACTATTAAATTGGAAGTATGGGGAGGCCATTTATGATCATCGTCTACAGTAATATAATTTTTTAAAAATTAAACAAATTACATTTTAGTTAAAAACGTAAATTTTATCTCATGCAGCGAAAACACGTTTACACTTCGGGCGAATTGCTTAGAGGGTTTTAAATACAATAAAACACTAAAATCGCGAGTGGGTGACGGAGAAATCCCCAAGGATTAGTAAGAATTCCGAAAGGGAGTGACGACACCGAATTTGCCTTTCAACGTCACAGTCCCCGACTAAATAGGTTACCAATGCGGCATTCTGCCAATTGGATTTGGACACTTTTTCTCTCGGAGCTGTTTTGTAACCACAGGATTTGTAGTCATGCTGTGCAAATTCCGCTGAGTAGGATATACCCCGGTAATCTTTTGAGAAAGGGTGATCCTTTTGAGCAATTCGTTAGAGTTTGTTTTTATTTTTGTGCTATTTAAACTAAACAACTATAAATTCAATTGGGACGACAGCGCATAGAAGGACATGCTTAATGCAACACCTCCTGTTAACAAAGCCCCAGCAAGGGATACTATTTTACGTGTGACGTAGTGAGAGTAGTACCACTCTGACCAATTACTTACCTAAAAATATTGTCGAATTATGACTTGGCATTGTTTTCCGCTTTTGTGATTGGTTAGATGTAAATACTTCAAGCACGTCATTGTTTGAAAAGCACGTCTTGTCTCTAATGAAAGTTTTGTCTAATGTGTCCATTTCAACTTATCAAACTAGGGGCAAACCAGCAGCAAATGGTACTATCAATTGATGAAACTGACGCAATACCCCAATTGTTTAGTTCCCAAGCTAGCTCATTTTTCAATTTCATTTGTAGAATATATTCTACAAATGAAATTATTAATTATTGTCAATTATTATTGTCAATTATAGGCACAACTGAAGCTAATTAAATTATAAAATAATAATCTTTTAAAAACTGATGAAAGTAGTAGAATATTGATGTTAGTTTTCAAAATGTTAATGAACATAATGGTTGTTGAATTATTTACCATCTTTATGATAAAAGAAAAAGAATTTTTTAATTTATTCAACAGCTTTTCATTTCATTCAGTTTTTCATTTTTGCATCATTTCACAAATTAAAAAAAAATGAACATGGAAATTATATATAAAACTTTTTTTTTTTCTTGGTAGCAAAGTATATAGAGATAATAAAAAAATGTTCATGATTTTTTCTTCGAATTAAGAAATATTAATGAAAACTAGCTTAATCTATAATAATAAAAATGAAGTTGTGTATGTATGTATGTTCCGTATAGACTCTTAAAATAGACATTTGTTTGACTCGTAACTTGGCACAAATGTGTAGTTCATACTTAGGTTGCGATTTTTGAACTTTCAGAACACAAAATGTTCTATTTTAAGAGAAAATTAGAATTTTCTGAAAAAAATACACTACTTTCACCCAAATCCGATCATTTTTTCTTTTCCTGCTGCCATCGGCTGAAAAAATTAAATTAAACTTTTACGAAAACAATTAAAATTGAAAATGTTTATTTTATTCTATTGCCATTACCTTCCGAAACTAAATTCATTATTTGAAAAATAATTGACATGTTTTCAGTGACGTATTTCCGGCCAGTCTCCATTCTAGGATTTAATTGTGGGTTTATTTGATGGTTCTGTTGTGCATGTGTATGCGTATTTAACCAATAAATACATAGTTAAGCTATTACTGAACTATGATGGTTGCTCATTGCCATCGCACTAGAGCTGCATATTAGTGTTCTATGTCTTCATTTTTTCGCCAAATCCGTTGCCAAACTCACTAAATTATTAACTAAAACGCGCCAAATGAGCAACATGTTTTTTTTTAAATAATTTAGAAGCTGAATTGGTGTGTTTGTAGTTATATCTTTTTTCTCGCCAAATTATTAACAAAACGCGCCAAATGAACTAAAAGGTTTTATGTATTTATGAGGCAAATTACGAGATGGCATTTATACGTGCATTTTAAAGTGTAATTTTGAAATTGGATTTTTAAGGTTATATAAGTAGCGGGATTCTTTACTTTATAACGAGCGGCAATAATAACATAAGCTAATTATCCTATAACGGAATAAATGGTACATATACTTGGATCGATTATAACTTTTTTTTAGTGCGTGCGAAGAACGGGTATTTATTTGCTAGTATTAACTAAAGCTACATAATAAAATACACCACAAACAGAAAAATGTATATTTTTGATCATTTTTTTTAAATACTTTGCTCCTTAGAAACTGGTACACATTTTAGCTTCCACACTACGTTTATAACGTAAAAAGTGGAAGGTTTTATAATCGTTCAGTCCGTCTGTCTGTCTGTCCGTCTGTCACCCACTTTCACAGAAAGAACCACAAGTCCCACAGACAAGTGGGATACGTCATTTTAAAGCAAAAAATCAGATTAGGCTACATTCCAAATTTCATTAAAAATTTTAAATTAGAAGTTTATTTAAAATTTAAATAACTAAATTTTTTTATCTACATTGAAATAACATGCAAATTCTATTTTTATTCATATTTTCACTGTTGTCATCCACAAGTCCCACAGACAAGTGGGATACGTCATTTTGAAGCAAAAAATCAGATTTGGCTACATGCCAAATTTCATTAAAAAATTTAAACTAGAAGCTTATTTAAAATTTAAATAACTAAAAATTTAATCTACATTGAAATAACATGCAAATTCCATTTTTATTCAATATTTTCACTGTTGCCATTTCGTTAAACGTACGAGAAACTTTTGTTAAAATAAAAATAAACACACTTGAAAAAATATTTATTTATGTGATATAATTCGGTTTGGATTGTTGTATTATCACAATAGAGTTCTTTTAATGGTTCTATATATATGTATGAAGAAAGATGCATAGAGAATTCTAACTTGGCATAAAAAAAATATGCTAAGTTTCGCTTTTATTTTTAAAGCATCAATTGTACAAATTATATATTTTTTGAGCTGTAAATTAATTTAACAAACTATAAATAATTGAATTTTCGAAAGAAATGTAAATGGGAAATTGTGGCGACAAAAATATTTATTAAAAAGATTACATAATTATTCTTCGAACTTTAAACAAATTTAGCAAACGATAAAGTCTAATTATTAAATCTGAGAAAGAAGATTAATGAAAATAGTTAATTTTGGCGTTTAAAACTTTGAATTACAAATAGCTAAAGGCCCTGTTTTTATTAGAATTAAATCCCATTTGCCATTCGCAACAATCGCTCGAGAAACTTTAATTCTTTTAGACAATAAATTAAAATAAATTTATTTTTGCGACATCGATCAGTTTGGAATGACGTCAAATATATTTCACTACGGAATCCTTGTATGTTGATATGAAATGTTTTCATTCTATTTAAAAGCGAGGAATATGACATATTTATTCTTTAAAATATAAATTGATTTTTGCAAACGATAAGTAATAATTATTGAATTTTCGAAATAAAATAAATGAAACTAGCCAAATTTAGCTTGTAAATGTTAAATATAGAATTAATGTTGTGTTTGGCGCGTTTTTTCCTGTTAAACACAAATATGTGGAAGCGAGTTAAGTGACAGATTCTGTTACAAACCTACTTGTTTGTTATCATGCCTGCCATTGACAAGAGAATTTTTAAAAAATTAAGATTTTGCTCACAATAATATTTTAATATTTATAAATAAATGTATATATACAGATATGTAGAATGGCCTCACTTTATGAGAAAACTGCACGTATAAGAAGTATGCCCCTTAATGGATATTATAATCTTAATACAAAATATACAAAAAGGGATAGTTATAAACATGTTTTTCGATTAACGTTTTGCAAACAAACATCCTTTTGAAGTTAAATTAAATAAACTAATTCCTACTATTGTTGTTATCTTTTTCAGATAAAAGGCACTCTTTTTTTAAAGAAGAAAAAAAATCATTGAACTATGTAAAAAAATTATCTAAATTACTTTTTATTTGATAAATGTAATATAAAATCAATGACATTACTTTTGTAAGTAATTTTTTGTATCATTTAGAGTGCATCATTTAGAAAAACTAAAATAAAATCTATATGGTTACCCCTTCAATTAGTAACTTCAAAAAAGTTTTATTAAATACTTGAAAAAAACTATCCTCAAAAGCGAATCTATCAGGAATAGAGCAAAATATAATTTTATGAAATTTTATGATTAACACTTTTTTTTACCTAATAATTAAACGATAAAACTTCTTTTAAATCATTTCTGCTGCAAAGCACATCATAAGAAGTGTTTTAGACAAAATAAATCAGTTTGAATTGAAGTTCCTTTTTTTTTAATTCTAATAACCAGATTTTAAATAAAAAAAATTAAACGTAAGATCACTTAAATACATCAATCATATGATTATGAATCACAGCTCTCCACAGAAAAAAAATAAGGCTTTCATCCAACTTTGCATTAATTTTTCTCAACCTATCATCGTAAAAGATGATGGTCGTTAATTTTGTTTAATCTCTTAATAAAAATAGACATCCTCCCCAATCTTAATAGCTTTCAGAGTTTATATAACTAGACATATTCAGGGAAAAGGACATTTAAGAAAAAATTAAATTCAAAAGACCAGTTGAATAATGCTAACCAAAAATAATCATAGTTAAATTTCGTAGGTTAAATAGTTATTTATGCAACTAGTGTGAAAAGTAAGGCTTTTTTATACGAGTTGAATAAATTATTTCACGAGCGAGGTACGAGCGAGCGAAATAAATTCACGAGTTTGAAAAAGGCTATTTTCAACGTGTTGTCATACACTATTTTTTATAATAACGTACAAAAAAAGTATTTATTAAATTTGGCATTTATTGATTGGCTTATTAATTATTTTATTATCACGTTCAAATGATTTGAAGGTGATTATTTATATTAATGATTATTTTAAAATCGCGTGCAAAAAGTATTTCTTAGATTGGCATTGGAAATAAGATGCCAAATATAGAATCACGTTCAAATAAAGAATTTTCCATCAATCACAAAGCAGCCGAATAATATATCACGCTCAAATAAAGAATTTTACACCAATCAGATGCTCTTATTTACTTAGTCGCACTAGTGCGTAAAAGTAACTTTGAAACACGATTTCGTTAAAAGCATCACTTTTGCCACGATTATTGATTTGAAAAAGTTAGTTTTTTTGCACGATTATAAAAAAAATCTTTTTTTTCGGTATAAGTTATATGAAATATATATTTTATATAGTAATATAAAGTATGTTTTACAATTTTTTTTTTCAAGTTCATAAAAACTAAGAATTTATTAACTGTAAAAGTGTAAATGTACTATTTTAATAAAATATTTTTAGATGAATACATAAACGTAGCCTATGTTATGCTAAATATTTTTTTAATGGCAGCTCATCTTTTCATAAGTTTTTAAGATCATGGTGGACCAAAATGTTTTTGAAAAAAGAATTCGTCATTGTATTTGTAAAATTTTAAAACTGCAATTAGCATTTTTTTTTCTAACTCATGTACTTCGCTGTTGCAGGAGTACATTCTTTACCGAGCAAAAATGTTAGCATAGTACCTATGTTTTATCAGTCAAAGACTGTATTTTGATAGCCAAAATTCTTGAAATAAGTTATGCGGAGAATTTCAAAGATTTGTCCTATCAATAAAGACACCAGGGTTAAAGAAAAGACCAAGTAGTTAAGAGAAAAAAAATTCTGGACAGAATACCTAAAATTCTAACAGTTCCTTAAATTGGAAACGGACTCGTGTAGTGCAAGGCGTCTAGTCGGGCAAAACGTACGCAAGATATGATATTAAGGACATAATAAGGACTATTAAGGATAAGGAATAGTAGGATATAATAAAGATAGATTAAGAACAATAATAGTTTGAAGAAAAATTCTAATTTTAATATTGAAGAATGATTGGTTTCAAATGTTTACTGGAATTTACAGGAATCCATTGAAACAATTCCAGTGCGTAAGTACAAAAGGTTATGAAAAGCTTCAACTTCACACTGCACAACGCATGTAGATAGAGCAAAGGTAAGTATAATGTAACACGGCGTGAAGCCAATTATATAACTGGAACTGGTTCATTTCACTTTTCTAAAAGCACAAATTTTGCATAATTCAAATTCTTCTCTCTACTGAATTAATTCTAGTAAATTTAATGACGTAATAGAACTGCACATTGATTATCCACAACGAACGGTTTGATATTTGACTGCACAAGAAAAGTTAGGGAAATGTCCGTAATATATTTATAAGTGGCATAGAAAATATCACCGTTACATATGCACCTATTTCTAACTACGAAATTTAGTCAAATTTAACTTTTTAGAAAAAAAATTTAAAAGCATTTTATTGCCTTTAAAAATCAGCAAGAAATTTGTTTCTAATGTAAATAGAAAAAAAGTTATCACTGTTTTAGTTAGCATTGACCTGAGAATTAAGTTTCCCTGATAAGTGTTAGTTTGAATACTTAAAATATGTAGTTCAATTGCAAATAAAACATTTAATATGGTCTGGGTAATATATTTGTATGGTTATCAACGTATTAAAAGAGTTAAATTGTATAGTCAAGAGTTAAGAAATTGTTTTCTTAAAATTACCATCTTCCACTAAGCTCTTAAAGAGTTAAGAAATTGTTTTCTTAAAATTACCATCTTGGTAATTTATCGTTGGTCGTTGGTTATCTTGGTCGTTTATCTCGAAAAAAGATTATTATTTTTTTTTACTTTATCGCAAAGCACATTTTCTCCAAACTATAATTTCAGATTTTTTTCAATTTTTTATGTGCATGTACAGACAGTAAATGGAGGATTTGAACCCTGGTAAAAGTCATGTCTTGGAATCATTTGATTTTGTATTTATTTGAAATTGAAATACAGCGGTTTTTCATCAGCTGAACTTGTTTATTTTAACTTCAAATGGAAATGGAGCATATAAATTTTATGAAACATTAAGAGTGGCTCACATCACGACCTAAAACACTTATTTGTTGCTAGTTTCCAATTTACAGAATTCAAATATCTTAGTATTTTTTTTTTGGTTATCACCATTTGGTCAAAGGTCATTTTTAGGCAAAATTTTAATTAAAATCCTTAAAAAATCATAAGTAAAATTTTTAATTTGGCCTTCAAAGTTATGCAGCTACCTTAATTAATATCCCTCTTAAAACGACAACTTCGTGTATTTAAAATTCGTTTTTAATGTGATTTATTTTTCTTTCATAAAATTTTAGTTCTCTTAATTTTCTCAAACAAATCATCATATCAGTACTATTGTATTTATTAGTTTTAAATATTATGTTTATTTACATGCATTAGAATTTTCGCTTGTTTTCATGCCTATACTCTTTAATAAGTCAAATATTACTCGACAATTGAAGAGCTTAGAGGAAACACGTGCTAAGTGACAAAAAGGTGAAAGCTAGAAAATGAGCTTTTAAATGTTTTGAGTTTGCACTTAAATCTGTTAAAAACGGTAAAAAATATACTTAAAATTAATTTTATGGAAAAGGGGAAACTTTTTATCTTTAAAGGATGGAATAATAAATTAATTAACACAAAAATCTTAAGTTTTTCAAAATTGTCATTTAGCACGTTCTTCCACTAAGCTCTTAAATTGAGAAAAAGGTACCTACTTCTGCTGCATGTCGGTGAGTGCAAAGTTGTAGAGTATGGTGAGGGCGATGTAGCATAAGGTGAAGATGAGCATCTCCCTGTAGACCACCTTCCAGACGCTGCCCTTCCATCGGAATAGCAGGCGGATGAACCCCCCAGAGGCGGAAGAAGCCACATCGTACTGGTAGCTCACTGTCATATCTTCTTCCTCGACTTCTGCAGCTTCGCTTCCTCCGGTACTCTGGGGTGGTGGGGCAATCTTGCCGGCTTCCGTCGCTTCGACTTCTTTGCTGGCTTCTCCTCTAGAGACCAAACTTCGATCCTTATCGTGGCCTCAAGAAGTTATAGAGTTGCGTAGGCCACACAGGCTACGGGCCCGAGTGTCAGTGTACCATGCGCTAAGGAAGGTCTGTGGGTAACATGGTCGCGAAGAATATGGGTAACTATTTCGAAATGTTTTACCTCTTTCCTGGCTTCTTCTTGAGAGAGACCAAACTTCGGATCGCCCTTAACGTGGCCCCAAAAAGTTATAGAGTTGCGTAGCGTAGGCCACCCAGGCTATGAGCCCTCGAGTCAGAGTGTCAGTGCACCATGCGCTACGGAAGGTCTGTGGTTAACATGGTCGCGAAGAATATGGGTTGCTATTTTAAAATGTTTTAAGTTGATCTGACGTCAAGTCCACAAAAGCTATACAGGCTCTTATTAAAATACACAAACCGCAAGAGTTCTAAACTTGGGCTTTGAGCCCTCTAGTGGAAGTATCAGTGCACCATGTACTACGGAAGGTCTCTGGTTAACATGTTCTCCAAGAATATGGGATACCGTTTCAAATTTTTTTGAAAAATCAATCAAAAATTCGATAATCGATCAAAAGTTTGAAAAGGAATCCCTCAAGCAATACAAGCTCTTATTCTTAGGTCCTATACTAAAGATAGATGAATCTCAAGTTCAAAATTGCATTTATCACAGGTTATGAACCCTAGAGACGTAGCGTTAGTACAACACTATTGGTCTATGGTTAACAAGGAGTTATTGCTTCCAATTGTTGTTTCGTTATAAAACTTCAAAAAGGAATCCTCCAGAGCAGTAAAGGGCTTATCCTTAAGTCCTAACCTCAAATTGTTTGGATTCGCGCTGACCAATGGCTACAAGTCTTCGAGTCGTATTGTCAGTGCACTATACGTTCGTATTAGTTATTAATCTATACAGCGGTTCCAAAGAGAATCCAAAATATACATTTTCAATCTCCACTTCTGATAAAACTTCTCATCATTATTTTTTCTTCTCATATTTACAGAAAGAATTTACCATTGAAAATTAAAGCAGAGTAATATCAGAAGGTTTAAATTTATTTATTTTCTACTCTTTTACACTTAAAACAATGAATATATATTAACTTAAGAAATCTCAATAAATAATTAAGAAAACTGTTTCTTGCAAAATAGAAAGAAATTATAACGACGCAGGAAAAGTAGCGAATTAACTTATGCAGAAGTTAAAAGTAAAGCTCTTCCGTCGTCGTATTTTTCATTTATTCTTTATTTTAAAACATCTGAAATAGTAAATTATCTTTTGGTGCGAAGATTGACGACTCTTTTAAACTCATTAAAAAAAAAACACAAACGTACCCGGGAGCAAGCGTATCACTTTTCTTCAATGCAAATCACTCCTCGGACGGGTTCCGTTCCAAAAAGCACTTCCCGGAGAGTGACAACATCATCAAGACGACACTTAAAATCGGGGCGCAATCAACTTTGATGGTATCTCCAGTGGAACGAAAAAGATGGAGAGCTGACAAAAAAGCGAATGAGGAAAAGAAAAAAAAAGAACACTTCTTGATTCGAATTTTAATCCAAAAGCCACATCTGATGGGGATATGTTCACCACGGAGGGGGGAAGAAGTAACCGTCGAGATCTCGCACTCGCCAGAGAAAGGGAGTTGGTTGTCCTTGGATGAGAACACTCCGACTTGGAGTCTAAATTCAGATTTGGCACCACAGAGCGACCGACTAAATAGCAAAGCACGAAAAGTCCTTGTCGGTGACGCCGAAATGTGTGCGACGGGTTGAAACGGGGAAGGTCTTCTTTGAGAAGAGTTTGCCACACAAGGCACTTCAGCAATTTTTAGACAATAAATCTATAGATGCAGGGGCTCCGTAGCCCAGTCGTCAGAACATCGGCCTCTCATATAGAGGGTCCTGCGTTCTAAACCCGGCAACATCCTATAGACGGATATTTATTGGTGAAAAATTAATTACGGGATTTTTTTTCTCCGAGTACACTGGGCAGACGTGCTTGTTAAAACTGTGGAGTGCAAAGTCCCGACGGCGTTAGCGTACGATGTCGCGCAAATTCCAGTTGAGTGCCAGCTCAGGTGTCGACCTAGTCACTTGACCGCGGTTCTAAATTACAAGGCGTAATTTGGCTGTGTTGAAGGTCCTTGGAGGCTAGAAATAGACAGTCAACCTAACTTAACCAATAGCTGCACTTTCAACCTAACCTAACCAATAGCTGCAGTTCTTTAAAATTGGTTTGGTTGCATTAGAGTTGGGTTGAATTATCGTCGGACTAGAGATGTATTGACGACGGACGTCGTAATTTAGAAAAATAACCGACGCATTAGAGCTACACGAGGGCCATTCGCGACGTTCGATTCGCCGTCAAGCGACGGGGCTGACACTTGAGTAGGCGTCCTACGCATAAAAATATCGACATCGTACGCGGTCCGTGAATTATGACCACAGCAGATTTAACGTCCATATAAACGCAAAACATATTATAAAAAGTATTGAGCGGAGACTTTTTTTTTGTCAAGCACGATCCGTTTAAAGGATGGTTTTAAGACAAAGACAGAGCTCTAGTGAACGTTCCTTCTGTGGTATGAGTCTTAGCCCACGCAGGCCGTTTCGTTCTTCAAGTAGGTATGGATTGATTGAAAGAGCACTAAAGATAAATATAGGATTAGTGACTGGCTAAATAATTTTAAAGTGCTGTTAAGGTTAAGTAATAATCGGATCAGAAAAAAACATTTAATTAGTTTATGCCAAAGCAATCATGGTTTGTTGATAAATTATATGCTTTAAATATGGGAAAATATTTAATTAGGATAATGGAAAAACGTGAATACACATTGAAAAAATTCGTTACAAAAATAGATAGTAATTCAAATTTAATTAGCCAATTAAAAGTAGGTTAGAAAGACTGAAAATTTGTGAATCAAGTAAAACGATCACACAATTGATTTTTTTTTGTTTTAAGCTGAACATAACATTTTTTTTTTTTACGATTTCTGAAGTAAATTAAAACCGCAGGACATTAAGAAATCTGAAAAAAATCTTGATACCTTGAGAAATTTAAACACTGGAGAACTTCTCAAATATATTTCTTGTCATATGAAAGTCTGGTATATGCATGGAATCTCAAAATGGCGAATTTCGGTTAAAAATTGGATTTTTTTTTAGCTCAATGAACTTATTACAGAGTTCAAGAAATGGCTATTGTATTATATACTGCAACAGTCTATATACAAGTATACTGCAGTATACTGCAATTTGGTAAGATCAAATTACAAAGAATCAACTAAAAACAACTATAGTTGTTAAAAAAATGCATTTCACTTCCAAGTTCAATTAGTAGAGCTCTAACAAAATTTTATCAAAAGATGTGTCTGGAATAATTCAATGTAATTTAAAACTATGGCCAAATGATGAGGGTTGGTTGAATAATTCTACACAAGAGCTACAAATGGCTATTTTAAAAGATTAGGAGTGAAGCAAGCAAGACCTTTCTCAAAGTTAAGAGTCATGGACATTTAAACTGAATTCTTTGATTTAACTAATAATTTTATTTTATTTTATAATTCTGTTACATTAAGAAAATTTAATTTGCAATTGAATATTTTAAATTTTTTATACCAAAAAATAAACTAAAGAAATTGTCTAATCAAGGTTACACTAAATACCCTCAGATTTGCATTAATTTACTAACAAAACAATATGAGTAATTAGTAACCTTAAATGTCAGTAAACAACTTCATTTTGAACATACTAACCCCAAATTTAACTTTTAAAGTATTAAAAGTAACAACACTGTGTAAAAATATAAATTTATTTACAGTAAAAAAAATAAGAAAACTATTTACAAAAAAGCCTCAAAGACCCTTGGTAGTTCCAAGCAATAACAATAATTTTGATCACTTTCCTATCAAAGACTTTGTTTCTTCGACTTCCTTCAGAAGGTCAGTAGAAGCATACATTTGCAACAGTTCTGCTTTTTTCCTTTGAACCAAAGCTTCTTCCACCTATAATTATAAAAGTAGGGATGAAATTAATCAAACATCACATAAAGATACAATTAACTCTAAAAAAACTAATCTAAAGAAATCATGCCAAGTAAAAGTAAGTTTTCTGCTTTAGGTTACCTAAGTATAAAAATTTAAAGTATTTTACATTCTAATGTCAGTTACGATATTGATAAAAGCTGCACTGATGACACAATTTATTGTTACTTAAAAAATGAGCAATTTCAAACTTTAACTACAAAAATAAATAAATTTAAAAAAACTAGTTGAAATATTTAAAACTCATGCAGTGCAAACATGCTGGGGCAATTTGCATCATCCTTCAGAGAGTTAAATCCCATGCAAATTCTGTTTTGAATTACTATTTGAACTGTTTTATTTGCTATTAACAGGCAAATATTTAAAGAATTTAAGAAGTAAAAGTAATATTTGTAATTCTGTACTTGTTGTTGTGTAGGTACAGGAACATGAGCAATAAACCTTGGTTGACCAGCATCTTCAATGACATCACCTTCCACTGAACCTTCGTCGTCACTCTAAAACAAGTTTTATTCTATATTATAAGATGAATATTTAACACATATACATCCCCCTTATTAAAATATAAAGCAAAGTACATTATCATACAATGTAAAACATAAAATTAACCCAAACAGCTGTTGAAAATTTAACAAAATATTCACAATGATCTGTTAACAAATATACACATTGTTGAATTATTCCTCTTGGTACAGCCAAGTATATGAACTTGAAAGTCTTCAAGAAATCAAAGACTAGAAGAGGACTAGAGATGAGATCAGTTTTTTTCCAGACTAAGATAGTGTAAAATGTGATCGTATACACATAAAGCTCAGTAAAGGCAACATACCTGCATTTGAAAGTACAAGTTTCAAAATTAAAACCGAGTTTTGTCTAGTACAGAATTTACAATAAGATGAACTAAATTAAAGTTGTGTTTATTGCTCATCTTGAATTAAGAAAATTAATACATATTAAATTCTTTTTTAAAAAAACCCTACAGTAACAGTATATAACAGCAATTATTTCTATCTAAGAAAAGGCAAACTTCAAATTTCACTTGTTTAGAGTCAACTGCACAAACAAAAGTTTCATTTTCTGTTTAACTTTAATTACAGGAATTTAAAAATTCTAATTTATTTTTCAACTAAATACACGCACATCATATTTAGCTCCCAACAAACTTATATTGGCCCAACACAAATGAAGAGCTGAGTGGAAGAACGTGCTAAGTGTCATTTTTGAAAAAATTAAGATTTTTGTGTCAATGATCATGTTATTACCTGCTTTAAACATAACAGCTTTCAATTTTTTAGAAAACATTTGATTTCGTATATTTTTCGCATACGAAGTTGGTAGGTGCACGCGTTTTCGTCACTTTTTCAATGGAAGAACGTGCTAAGGATCCTTAGCATTTTCTTCCACCGAAATCACCCGATTCCGGAACGATCGTTTAGTGAAAGAACGTGCTAAGTGACAGGTTTGCGGAAAATTTTCAGACTTTCGCTTGCATTAATAGCAAAACAAATGGTTCTTTTGTAGTTTTAATCAAAAAGAATTCAACAAAATGTAATTAATATTTCCTAATTAACTTTAATTATTAAATATAATCAATGAAATAAAATTTATATTACGTAAAACTGGGTAATTAGTGCATTTAGCAAAATAGGAAAAAAATGCATTTTGATTTTAAATTTAAACGGAGTTAAAGGTTTTAACATTTTATAAAATATCGTCTACTCTGAACGTCGTCTGATTTTTATTGTACTAAACATAGATAATTTAGCAGCGAACAGATGTTATAATTAAAACAAAGTTGCACCTGCTCTATGGAGATTGCGTTAAAACAACATTACACCGAACATTCAAAGCATCTGGTTTGTTTAAAAAATGAATTATGGGTATAAAAATCGTTTTAAAGCCATTTTACGTTTGATCTCTAAAGCTATCGAACGCATTTTGTGCAATGTCCTAAACTCCTAAAATTATTAAAATGGAATTAGGAAGCAAGCGGAAAGCTGAATTTTTTCTTGAAAGTGTAAATAGCAGCTTATACGGTAAGTACAAATTTAATCAACATATTGCTTTGTTATGTAAAACTAAAATATTTTTATAATAATTGATGTAAAAATAAAGTAACAAAGTATAAAACGCTATAAGTTCTTAATATTTATTAAAATTTCGATGACTTTAAAAAAGTAGTATGCATCACGAAATCAAATAAATTGTTTAAATGATCATGTTCTACTGTTGTAGAAATGCAGTAAATTAAAATTGTCTCTCTTAAAATTGATTAAACCTTTAATTGAAAAGAAGAAAGAAAAACGTAAATAACCTTAGGATCTATATCTTG
Source organism: Oedothorax gibbosus (assembly GCA_019343175.1). Classification (NCBI taxonomy): domain Eukaryota; kingdom Metazoa; phylum Arthropoda; class Arachnida; order Araneae; family Linyphiidae; genus Oedothorax; species Oedothorax gibbosus. Next base: position 533,716 of record JAFNEN010000270.1, read on the forward strand.
CCATACAACTTATTTGAACTTAACTTGCCATACAATGGTATTTTTTTAAAAATATTTTCAATTAAAAACTTACTCATCTAATATTAAGCAAGTAGTTCTAAAAATAACTTATATAACTTACTTTCTTTTAACTGAAATACTCAAAGAAATCCTTATAGTAGGGACAGACGGATGAACAAAAAGTATAAGATAAGTGACTGATATCTTTAAAAAAAAACTAGGGATGTGTAACACTATATATCAATACGCTCATTTAAAAGTTATATATACCTTTATAAAGTATTTTCAATAACTTTGAAACCTAAAACATTCTATGGTAGTTACTCCTTGAACATGCACAATATTGTAGAAAACTTTATTTTGACATCCGACTAGTACAGGGAACACATGTATCAAATTTGAAGTCTGTATCTATTTTCGTTGTTCAGCAATACCTTTAAAACCAAAAAAGTTTATAGAAGCTACTGCTTGCGCATTCGCAATTTTCTCGAAAGCCTTATTATGACGTCCAACAAGAACTAGGAACCTACGTACTAAATTTGAAGTCCGTAGCTCTTTTATTTCGAACTGGAAAGTAGTTTCAGACAGACAGACGGATCAATGTAAAAAAAAACCAATTTTTTAGAATGAGCACCTTCCAAAACGTGTAGAAAGCACAAAATCTTCATTTTGGATTATTGACCCCCATCGCAATAGTTTTATTACCTTATATTTTATATTAGGTAATTGAAAGTAATACCTTTAAAAAATTGGACCGGTACAAAGGAAGTTGGGGGGGGGGGAGTAGTAGGACGTACGGACAGAAACAAAATAACAGACGTACAGGCAGGTGGGCAAACACTATACATTGTAGTCATCTTATTTTTTTTACTTTCGAACCAAAAAACGAAATTTTCAAAATCAGGCACTTTGGATCGGAAATTGAAAGGGATATGGACGGACGGACAAAATGATGGACGGACAGGCAAACGATTAAAAAGTATAAAAGAGATCTGTGAAGTCCTATCTTCCAAACAGAAAAAGAATTTTGAAAATTGGAAGGTTAGTACAGAAATTATAAAACGGGTATGGACCAAACTTACCTAAAAAATGTCACTTAGCACGTTCTTCCACTAAACGACTGCCAAAATCTGAAGCACTTCGGAGGAAGAACGTGCCAAGTGCATGAGGTGTCAAGCGCGCTTTATAAATTTCGTGTTATTACGTAAATTACGGTTAAGCCAAAAGCCACCAAGCATTTTGAAGAACCAAACTAAAATATCATGCAAAAAAAACTGTGATTTTGTGAATGACAGAAAAGTTGCAAACTAAAAACTTTGAAGCTCATTATCTCGCTTTCACCTTTTTGTCACTTAGCACGTTCTTCCACTAAGCTCTTCAGATGACTTATATATTAACTAAGGAAATACTTGGTAAGGGGAACTAGGGACACATGAAGAAGCCAGTCATTTACTTTTGGGAATCAGGTGGTGATTTTTTAAAAAAACTTACTTGGTCTACTTTTGTGTTGTTTACTTAGGTCACGTATCCCCAATTGGCTTGGGTCAAGTATCCCTAGTTGCATTTTTTTGCTTAACCCCAAAACAAAGTTGTTTGCGAATAATTACATCAGCACTATTATGCACGTAATTGTAGCTACTAGCATAAACAATAAAAGTAACTTATAGAAAAAATATATTAATTTAAACCAAAAGCAGTAGACCGAAAAATCTTACAAAACCAAAAAATTACTTTCTTTCAGTGCATGAAAATGAATTTCTGTGTATAACTAAACATACACGCAATGATTAAGTTGGTTTTTTCACCATGTTATCAGCTGACTGAAAGGAAAGAAGTGATGTCACTTCCAACTCATAAAACTTTTCCAATACTGAGAAAAAGGCATTGGGTCATGTATCCCTATGGGTCCAATGTTCCTAGTTTACCCTATGCATAGCACACATGAAGAAAATAAAAAACATAAGAAAACCTAATTTTGTATTCTGTTTAGATTTTAAAATTTTCTCTGTGCAATTTGTATATTTATGCACATATTTAGCTTTCTTGTCATGTTTTTATTTGTTTCTGCCAATTTTGAAGTTTCCACTTACAGTATACTATATATATATACGAGGATCAAAAAATTGTTTTAATAAAGCTTAAATAAAAAACTAAACTAAACAAAAGTCAACCAATATAAAAATACCAAAATCTAATACACTTACCATTTGTTCATCAGTAACAGCATATATATCCTCCTCTTCTTTATCCATAGTAGTCTCATTTCCCTTATTAGCGAGCCATTTCTCTTGAGCTTCTTTCTCGAGCTGCTCGCTGCGAACCTTCTCCAAGGGAATCAAGATGCCATCATCGTCATCACGGTAACCGTAGTAATCTGCATCAATGTACTTCATCATTTCGGCCCTGGTACGGCGCTGAGGCGGAGGGGCTAGAACATAATATTCGGAAAATTATTGAACTTATTAAATCTAAATGTTTAAAGTACAGGGTGGGGCAAGTAATATGAAATGCTGCCAATGGAAAAACAGGTTTGCCAAGTGAAGCCAATGATCACTGTAATATTAAGCCCACATAAATGCTGGACGAATTATTTGACGGTTCATTTTTAAGTCTAAGTGGAGAGTTTATCCGCACGATCGCCGTAATATGACGGTCTTTTGTGCTAGTCGCAGGGTTGATTTGCATGGATTCTGAATCCTTTTATGGTTAACTGCATTTACATTTTCTGGTGTTCAGACACATTTCGAAATATATTTGGACTTGTTTAAAACAGACTATGTTTGATTCTATTTTTTAACTAATCATCGCATTTTTTAGCACTCTTTTCTGGCACTTCGACGTCTTTAAATTCATTTGCAAACAACTTGCTACTCTCTTTTCACAAATTTGATTTAATATAAATTTCTACAACAAACACCCTCCGCTGTACTCCGAGTGTCATCTTTACCTGTATACTAAACAACTCACAATTACACAGCTGCACTAAGATCTGAACTTGTCAATAGTCCATGTGAAGCTCTAGTATAATGTTTATCCAATCCAAACAATGCAAAAACAGTTTTGCCAAATGAAGCCATTGAACATTTAAATAATTTATGAATTCAACTTGGAGGCCATCAGATGGCTTCAAATGTTTTTTCTCAACAAGCTTTCCATTGTATTCATAGCTCCATGCCGCACCACTTTTACTTGCGCTACCCTGTATTAGCCTGGTGCTAAGATACCCGGTTGGAAGACTACGTTATACAGAGCCAAAGTTGCTGGAGCTTATCTTTTGTAGAAAGAAACTTTAATTTAGAAGTTTGCATAAAGAATGTTAATTTTAAATACTACTGAAACTCATTAATGAGGTTACTAAAACTTTACAAATTAAAAATGGCTACAACTTAAAAAGAATGTTTTTAAATGTATTAAAACAAAACAGCAGCCCCGACGAATGTCGGAAGCTTATATTCTACAAAAGGACAATTACATTGCTAGAAGCACAATCAGTTTTACTGGCAAAGCAATAACATGAACACCAATTCAAATTAATAATCACTTATCAAAGCATTTACTACGAAAACTAAAAATTTTCGAATATCAAGAAATTTAATTACACAGTCAAAAATTTAAATATAATGCAGTAAAAAAAAGACACTTGGCCAAATAGCTTACTCCTCAGAGGGTTAAAACCTGTAGGTAAGTATTGGGCAAGATTAGAATAAGATGATGTGTAAGGTTAGATACATAATATTTGAAATAAAGTTTCCTCCACAATCCACGACTGTCAAATGTTTATACCTTGAACCACCAATCATATTTACATGAGATGTTCTACTTTGTGGAAAATATAAAATCGAAGCCTAAATATACCAAAAGTCTTCACATTAGCAAAGTTAAGATTACCAGGTGTGGATTGTATTTAAAAAATACAAAGCTTAATTAAATTTTTTTAACACTTTACACAAATGTTTTAAGCTAAGATGACACATATTTTAAATACACATAATAAAAAAATATGCGGAAACTATACATTATATGTAACTTACGTTCCTGTTCAAATAACTCCCGTACTCCTGGTAAGTCTTTTGAAGAACCAAAGTACCTAATAAGAAAGAATTTTTTTTTTTTTAAAGTCAAATAAATACAGTATCAATTGAAGAATCTTGACAGTTAAAGGGAACTTTGAAAAAAAGCTAAAAACAATACTGCTTCCTAATTTAATTAAATGCACTTATTCAATATTTTTATATATAACAAACTAGTAGGAGGGTCTTATGCTTCGACCTATGTTGCCTAAAACAATGGCAGATAACACAATGCATTCACATAACATACTTTATAAAATATATAATGGAAAAACTAGCATTAACCCTTTTTCATAATTTAAAAAAAAACACCTCTTATATGCATAAATAGAGAGAGAGATTAACCATCTCTTTTACATCACTATTACTCAAGATAGTTTTTAAAAAATTAGATATTTATAAAAATTACAAAAGTAGGGTTCGGTAGGGTGAAGACCCATCCAATCAAGTTCAGCTGTGATGCCACACACACGGTGAAATAGTTTTTGACACAGCTGGTTAAAATACAATGCTAATTTTTGGGATGTCCAAGCCTGATACTCTATTCAGTTTGTCCCAGAAAATAGATATTTCACAAATAAACAAGTAGGTTTGTAACAGAATCTGTCACTTAACCCGCTTCCACACAAAAGTTGTGTTAAACAGGTAAAAAGGCGCCAAACACTGCATTAATTCTACATTAAACATTTACATGCTAAATTTGGCTAGTTTTATTTATTTTATTTCGAAAATTCAATAATTATTACTTATCGTTTGCGAAAATTAATTTGTATTTCAAAGAATAAATATGTCATATTCCTCGCTTTTAAATAGGATGAAAACATTTCATATCAACATACAAGGATTCCGTAGTGAAATATATTTGACGTCATTTCAAACTGATCGATGTCGCAAAAATAAATTTATTTTAATTTATTGTCTAAAAGAATTAAAGTTTCTCGAGCGATCGTTGCGAATGGCAAATGTGATTTAATTCTAATAAAAATAGGGCCTTTAGCTATTTGTAATTCAAAGTTTTAAACGCCAAAATTAACTATTTTCATTAATCTTCTTTCTCAGATTTAATAAATAGACTTTATCGTTTGCTAAATTTGTTTGAAGTTCGAAGAATAATGATGTAATCTTTTTTAATAAATATTTTTGTCGCCACAATTTCCCATTTACATTTCTTTCGAAAATTCACTTATTTATAGTTTGTTAAATTAATTTACAGTTCAAAAAATTTATAATTTGTACAATTGATGCTTTAAAAATAAAAGCGAAACTTAGCATATTTTTTTATGCCAAGTTAGAATTCTCTATGCATCTTTCTACATACATATATATAGAACCATTAAAAGAACTCTATTGTGATAATACAACAATCCAAACCGAATTATATCACATAAATAAATATTTTTTCAAAAGTGTATTTTTATTTTAACAAAAGTTTCTCGTACGTTTAACGAAATGGCAACAGTGAAAATATTGAATAAAAATGGAATTTGCATGTTATTTCAATGTAGATTAAATTTTTAGTTATTTAAATTTTAAATAAGCTTCTAGTTTAAATTTTTTAATGAAATTTGGCACGTAGCCAAATCTGATTTTTAGCTTCAAAATGACGTATCCCACTTGTCTGTGGGACTTGTGGATGACAACAGTGAAAATATGAATAAAAATAGAATTTGCATGTTATTTCAATGTAGATAAAAAAAATTTAGTTATTTAAATTTTAAATAAATTTCTAATTTAAATTTTTTAATGAAATTTGGAATGTAGCCTAATCTGATTTTTTGCTTCAAAATGACGTATCCCACTTGTCTGTGGGGCTTGTGGTTCTTTCTGTGAAAGTGGGTGACAGACGGACGGACAGACAGACGGACTGAACGATTATAAAACCTTCCACTTTTTACGTTATAAACGTAGTGTGGAAGCTAAAATGGGCACAAAATTTGTAATAATAAGGTTTTAAAGAAATGCACATACTTATAGCCCTTATTGCCAGGAACTTCCTTGCCTTCATGATCTAAAACTTTAGGGCCATGTTTCTAAAAGTTACAAATAGTAAATATAAGTATATGTAATTAAAAATATTTGCAGCATTAATTAGTAGAATACAATAATTTAAAGCAAATACTTATTTAATAAAATTGTGCATTATATGCATTTATGGTTAATAATATACATATTTTTGACATACTTTTATATTACCTTTTATGATTCATTAATTATAAACTTTACAAAACATTGCAAAAAATAAATATTTTCATACTATGCGGAATTTTAAATAAATTAAGTCATCTAAATTTATATTTTTATCAACAGAACCACAAATATGAAGAGTAATAACTTTTTAAAGTAAAAAAATATACTTGCACATACTAAAAAAAATTATACATAAAGCATAAAGCCAAGTAATCGTATTAACAACCTACAATATGCTTATTTTCTTCTCTTTTTTAAAAAAAAATAATAATTTTAGGGTTAAGAGATAACTAAAAAATCATTAGCTATTAATTTAATAAATTTAAAAAACAAAACAAATATTTTCCTTTTTTAAAAAAAGTTAACTGGATGTTTAGTTGTATATAAAACTAAGAGTAACCCAGTTGAGTTCAAATTTTATTAACAAAAAAGTAAATTTTTATGATAAAATAAAAGTTTTAGTGCAAAATATCAAAGAAAAAATAACTTACCGTATATACTCGTGTATAAGCCGAGAAATTTTGGACAAATTTAGTACCGTAAAAAACGGGGTCGACTTATACACAAGACATCGATTTTCCGAAAAAAAAATCCATAATCTTTAAACTAAAACTGAATTTCAATCAAACTTAAAGTTTAAATACTATCTATTAAAAATAGACACAAAAGTAGTTTAATTTTAAAGATGAAATAAGATTGGTATCTATTCATGGTATCCACCATGTGATGCTGTATTGTTAGTTGTTGGCGTGATGTGTATTTTGCATGTGTAGCTCTGCACAGAGCAGTTGAGTCAACCAGTTTTCAAGGTGTAAAGAAAACAACGGCGGTCCGTGACCTTGGCAGCGTGATCTTCATGCTGCATGGACATAGTTTCAACTAAGCTTCTCCATTCATGGTCAGCAATGTCAAGGACACTCGGAAACGAAACCTGTTTTATTTTCATTGGGGTTGAAATTTAGCTTGCAAAATAAATAAGAAAAATTATGGCCCGTCATTAACCGATTTCTTCTTATTTTCTTCAGAAGGCCCTGACCTTATTTCCTACCTCGACTAATACATGGGTTACCGATTTTGGTAGGATATTTGGTTGAAAAATGGGGGGTCGACTTATACACGAGTCGGGTTATATACGAGTATATACGGTAATTTAGTACCATATTCTGTAGATAATACTAACAAAAAATTATTAAAAATATAAATTTCAGACAGCAATTAGAATTCATAAAGTAAATATCGATAAAAAAATATTTTACAAAAAGCAAAAATAAAGGATCTGACCAAAACAGAGTGTATAGATAAAGATAACTAAACATGAACTCATTTAGCCTTGGACAAGAGCATACTAATATCACAAAAGTCTTTCTTAAGTGAAAGTATAATGAAGAAAATGTTTTACCGAATAATCTGGTCCTCCTAATTCAACTATCCTAGCTTCCCAATGGCCTTTTTCTCGCAGGAGTTTGTTTATTTCATCATTGATTTCTCGAATGCGAAATTCTCCGAGTCCAGCTGCAATTAAATATTATAAAAATATGTATACATAACATATATTTACACTTCATTCCTGGATAGTAATAAAAAAAAGTTCAGTAGCCTGACACACCATTGAGGTCAAGCTAGTTGTGTGTCATTTTGCCTGAACAAAATAATATGTATGCCACAAAAATTTAAAATTATTTAAGCACTGCATTTAAGTTTTATAGTCCCTATTGGTTTAAATATATAAAAGGGCCTGTGAAAAAAAGTCTAAACAATACAAGATAATGACCAAAGAACAAAACGTCTGTTGCTTCTTACCATTTTGAATTTGTGCCACCTTTTTTGAAATTTCTCCAATAATCTGCTTCCTCCATTTCTCAGCTGATCGTAAATCTGAACAATCACAAGCTAAAAAAGGTCGTCGTTCTTGTTGCCCTTTGCCTTGTTCAGCCAATTGGGCAGCTCGAAAACGAGCCAATGTTGTCCTAAAATAACAATAAACATTAAACAAACACATTTAAAAATAAAAAAAAAATATATAGCAATATTGCTTTTTTTTGGAAACTAAGTTTTAAAAATAATAAAAAAACAACTTACATAGCTTTTTCAGCATTTCGAGCCTGAAATGAAAATTGTACAATTTAATATCAGTTTTTATAGTATCAGTACCTAAAAAGTTTCATTCTCTATTTTAAATGGGCACTCAGATAAAAGTTTAATATACAAAATGGGCCAAATATATGTTTACTTAAAATGAAATTAATAACATAATTTAAGGCACAAATAGTTTGTGATCAACAATTGATTAATTAAGAATAATTAAAATATATATATACTTACAGAGCTACCGACATTTGTGGTCAATTTTCAAAACTATCAAGTAAACTATATTATATTTTAAGCAATACTAAGACAGTGGTGTACATAATCGATTTTTAAAGGGTTTTTTTTTTTTTTGCTGTGTCTATGACATAGCTGAATCAAATGGATCCATGAGTCCTGATTACTGCTTCTGCAACTTGCTAGATATGATTGTCATACATGTCTATCAATAACAGCAAGACTCTATCTTAGATTAGGAGACATCCATAAATTATGTGATGCGTTTGAGTATCACTGAATCTCACCAGGAGGGGGGGGGGTTAAAAAATTGTCAATATCACATCATGTGATTAATGGACACCCCTTTAACGCTCTTAGATGAACACTCAAAGATGTGGCATAGTGTCAGTTTCTTGCTTATCTGGGCACTTATCAGGGCCGCCGACAGGGGGGGGCAAAACTATGCATTGCATAGGGGCCCGTAAAAAGTTAAAGGGCCCGCGCCAGCGGGTCCTTTTTTTGATTTTTTAAAAAAAAATATATATTTTTTATTTGCAAATCACTAAAATATTTATTAGTTTAAAATTAACATTGGGCCCGTAATGTCCAGGATCAGCTAGTCGAGAGAGACCGAAAATTGCATTCCATTATTAAATTTTTTTACACATTTTTAATTAATTTTGTAAAATTCGTTAGAATTATTGCAATGTTCATGACTTTCAATCATTTATTTTTTAAGACAACTTGATACGCAAAATTCATTAAACTATTTAACAAGCGGGAGGAAACACTGTCACTTTAGGGTATATTTACTAACGGGTAAATTTAATGACGGGGCATAAGGTCCCCATTCTTTTAAAACCTCAAAATTTATTAAATTAGGAAAAAAATGCGGAAATGGGAAATGTTAGTGTTTATTGTAATTTTTATTGCAATTTTTAAAAACTTTTTAGAATTATTTTTAAAAAGAAAATTACGACTTATTTTCACTCGATAATTTAAACTGCGAAATTATTCCTTCTTTAGTAATAAATTTCACAAGAGCCTTCAGGGATTGATTAATCCCCCACACCTTTTGCTTTTTTAAAAGCAATATTAACATTTATTATTAGGGAAAGCCCTCTTTACATTTACTAAATGTGTCAAACAAATATTTCTAATAACAAATGACAGGGCACTTGCAGTTTTAATGCAAAGTCCTGTTAATATCAAAATTTTAGTTCTGATATTTTTGCGGATTCGAAACAAATTAGAATAAAACTGAAATATTATAAATTAGTTTTTCCGAAACATACTATTTTTGACAGGATTATGAAATAGGGTATACACCAATTATAGTGTACCAAAAATAGTTACAATTAAAATTATTTTTAATGCACTATATTTATTAAAAAAAATGTCCAGTTTGTCACTTTCAGATGACTCGAAATAATAACTGGACTCGCCGTTTTTTGTCCTGTGGGCAGACAATATTTTTTTTAGCAAGGAAGACCGAGAAGAGAGTTTTTATTTTATTCATTTCCTGTTTGTCTGAGGAGGGGGGGGGGGATAAACCCCTTACTCCAAGTTCCTTATCTATATCTTGATCTCCTGCTTCTTCTCCCTTGTAGCAAAAGACTAGCAGGACCAATAAAAAGAGAGTATTCCTTACTTCCAATGGCCCTGACGGCAGACACTGTCCCCCAAACCCCAGAAGTTTGAATTGCATTTCTCGCTCTCTCTCTCTTTTTGTCAAATAAAGATATTTTTTAGATATAAATAAAAAAAACTAATTATCAAAAATAAATAATAAATTAATGATATTAAATATCTAAAATAAATTCTGGTTATTTAAATTAAATAACGAAAATTACTAATTTTGCAACACTGAATTCAGTACCTTGATTTCGAAAGTTCTCATGACATAAGATGTAAGTGATGATTTGTTATCTTTTATCTAATTAATTATTCTCTCTTTTTGTTTACAGTTATAACTTTGTATGTAGTAACTAATATGATGTTAAGCTTATTTGATAGTTAATATTAACAGGGTCTTTTGAAAAGGATAAGTTTAAAATCTGTGCATTATGTGTAACTATTTGCTTTTTACATCAGAATTTGCCTTTTATTATAAATATTTTGAAAATTTCATTGTGTATGTCAAAGTGTTTTCAGTATTTTTCCCAAAAAGGTCAATATAAATCTATTTAAACGAAAATTAATTCAAAATTTTAACAGAAATGGGCTTGTCTAACACTTTGTCAAAGAAAACCAAACAACCAATGAAATCGCAGCATGGAGAGTGTGACATCATTAAAAATATTCCCATTGAAGCAATTATATTCAGTAATTTTAAAATTTCTTCACTAACAATTAGTTCTAAATATTATGTAAAATGGTTAATTTTCAAAAATTGAATAATAATTTCAAAACTATAAATAGAAAATTCAGCAAACTCAAAATTTTAATTAATATTTAAAAATAATAATAAAATTAACTGAGTGGACATTGTATAATTTTGTACTTTTTTATTAGAATTACCCATTAACTGAAACCTTTTTGGGAGTCGAAAAGTTGAAAGTAACCCCACTAGGAATGCGATACTTTCAGGCTGGGGCTGGGAATGGAATGCAATAAGGCCAGGCGTGGGTGGGGGGGTCGAGGGTAAAAAAAACCACAAGGTCAAGAGGGATAGTTGGCCGTTTCCGGTGGGGTGGTGATCGGGTAAGTTTGCTTCTGTATTTTTATTGCACCGAGTGCATGCTCATTGTAAATTTCTTGTCTGTGAGATAATGCCCATATATTTGGAAATATATAAAGGGGGATTTGATTATTATTGTATTTTTTTTGGGGGGGAAGGGGGGGGGGAGTCTATCTAAAATTAATTAAGGTTCTATGCTAGACCAAAATATCTATTGTTAAATCTGAGTTTACTTAAACTATTTTAATAAAATTTGCACATAAAAAACAGTGTCTTTTAACTAAAAGGGCTACTGTCTTGAAATTACCCCAACCAACAACACTAACCCTCGTTTTAGAAACCGAAAAAAAATGCGTTTCTGCCACGAAAAGACCCTGTAGTCTATTTTTCCTTTGCAGTTTACCGACTGCAATTGGATACCACGGTCCTGGACCGTCATATCCACCAAAAAGACCTCCATACCAAGGTTTTCCAAGGTTCAAGGGTGTCAGACGTATTCGTGTATACGCGGTCTATGATGGTGAACTCACGTCTGACAAGGGGCTTTAGATTTCCCCAAGACACGTGAAATTTTTGTTAACTAATAATAAATTAGTAAGTTTAATTAGAAATAAGGGTTTTAAGTGTTCATTAATAGTTGCCATAAGTTTAAGGTCATTATAATGAAATAATTTGATTTTAATGAATCCATATTTTTATACTTAATATAATTGTTGATTAATAATAATTAATGTTATTAATTAACTTAATAATTAGGGAATAAATATTTTTACATTTAATATAATTGTTAATTAATAATAAATATAATGAATTAACTTATTAAATATTTAATATTATTAATTAGAAAAGTTACTAATGAGTTAGGGGCCCGAACTAAGTTGCATAGGGGCCCATAAATCCTGTCGGCGGCCCTGGCACTTATCGAAGTTCCTATAGACACTCCTGCCCTCTCTGTCGATCTTCATGCCTCTGTGATGGTTTTAGTTCTCAGCCTGGCTATAGTTTTTGTAGTTGATCTATTAGTTACAGCTATGATATAATGAGCGCTCAGATATCATAGCTGTAACATATACATGTCTTTTAACATTGGCAAGCTTAAAATCTAAAGTGGGGTTGCTATACCTATCCAGTTGTATGAAATACGATGTGGAATGTTTACCACATTTAAACAGTTTCGTTGCTTGGCAACGTAACGCAAATCGAGACCAGCCATTATAATCATAGCTGTTCCGATCCATCTGCATTTATATTACAAATTAAGTGTCTCGTTGGAATTTATTTTTCTCTTAGTTTATTTATAGATATTGCATTTGTGACTTCCTTGACTTATTTCAATGCTGAACTACGTAATGAACGTTAACATTTAGAAACTATCACATTGAGATAAAATTTCCTTCGTTAATCTAACAAAATATCTAAACAAAAAAAAATTATAATAACAAAGTCAAGACATTTTCTAAAACTTACCATTTTCTTTTGTTTTTAACCTTCTATTTTCTAAAAAA